>QJPP01003959.1:0-209883 GCA_003996215.1 Jaltomata sinuosa | reverse complement strand
AGTCCACGACTCGTGGAAACTTCCATGGGTCATGGATCCAACTCGTGATTTTGGCTGACAGTTGGAAAAATTATTTTTCTTCTGGTTTTTTGAGCTGAGTCTAGGCTTGGAAGTTCTGGGGTGTTACAATATCTCCCCCTTGGAATCATTCATCCTTGAATGAAGACTCAACATGCATAGTTTAGAGGAAAAGTGTTGCAATCCCTACCAAACAAGTACTGAGACTGAAGTACATAAGAGTAATCTGAGAAACTAGAGAGGAACTATTTGCTAAAGCTGAAACTGAATCGGAGGGAAAGAGGTGAGGGTACTTGCCCATCATGGTTGCTTCTTCTTCCCAATTAGCTCTCTTTACGGACTAATTCCTCCATAAGACCTTTACTGAAGTGACTTCCTTATTCCTCAACCTACGAACCTGACGATCAAGAATCTCAACTAGGACCTCCTCATAGGTGAGGCTATTCTTCACAACCACACTCTCTAAAGGCACTACCGATGCCGGATCACCCACACACTTTTTTAATAAGGAAATGTGAAAGACTCGATGAACTGCTGCTAGCTCTGCTTGAAACTCTAACTCATAAGCCACACTACCAACCCTTTTCAAGATTCTGTAAGGGCCTATATATCTGGGACTGAGCTTTCCTTTCTTGCCAAATATCATCACCCCCTTCATGGGTGATACTTTTAGGAAGACCCAATCATCGATCTCAAACTCTAAGTACCTTCTCCTCACATCTACATAGGACTTCTGATGACTCTGAGCTATTTTTAATCTTTCTCTGATGAGCTGAAATTTTTCCATAGCCTCATTAACTGAATCTGGCCCGACCAAGGCTACTTCACCTACTTCGAACCAACCAACTAGAGACCTACATCTACGCCCATAGAGTGCCTCATATAGGGCCATCTGAATACTGGAGTGGAAACTATTATTATAGGCGAACTCTATGAGAGGTAGGTGATCATCCCAACTACCCTTGAAATTGATTACACAAGCTCTCAATATGTTCTCTAAGGTCTGTATGGTACACTCTGCCTGACCATCTATCTGGGAATGAAATGTTATACTGAGATTCACCTGAGCACCAAAACATTTCTTAAATGATCTCCAAAAATGAGATGTAAATTGAAGACCCCTATCTGAGATGATAGACAAGGGAACCCCATGCAACCTGACTATCTCACTGATGTAGAGTTTGGCATCGTCCTTCGCTGAATCCGTAATCTTGACAGCCAAGAAGTGAGCTGACTTAGTAACTCTGTCCACTATCACCCAAATGGAGTCATGCTACCTGTGCGTACGAGGTAAACCCGTAATGAAGTCCATGTTGATGACTTCCCACTTCCAAGTAAAAATGCTAATGTCTTGAGTTACACCTCCTGGTTTCTGATGTTCTACCTTCATCTACTGACAGTTGGGATATTTAGCCACAAAATCTATAATGTCCCTCTTAATGATGTTCCACCAATAGACTTCCCGTAGATCACAGTACATCTTAGTGGCATCGGGATGAATAGAGTATCTGGAATTATGGGCTTCTCTAAGGATCTGCTGCCTAAACTCTCCCACATTAGGTACATATAAATGACCCTGGTAGCAAAGCATACCATCTCCCCCTTGGGAGAAAACCTCTACTCTCTGCTGATGAACTCACCTTTCAACTGAAGCAATATGGGATCACTGTCCTGTTTCTCTTTAACCTCCGCTACCAATGAAGATTCTGATACATTCTAGAATATCACACCACTATTTGTCGTGTCCATGAGGCAAAATCCTAAGAGAGAAAGCCTATGAACATCCCTGGCTAATTATTTCCTCTCTTCCTCAACATGTGATACACTATCCATGGACAATATGCTAGGGCATCAACTACTACATTGGCCTTACCCGAATGTAGAGCACATTCATATCATAGTCTTTAAGGAACTTAAGACACCTTCTCTGACGAATATTCAACTCCTTCTGGGTGAAAACATACTGGAGGCTCTTATGATCAGTGAATAAATCAACATGAACATCATACAAGTAGTGTCTCCAAATTTTTAAGGCAAACACAATAGCTGCAAGCTCAAGGTCATGAGTCGGGTAGTTCTTCTCATGAATCTTAAACAGTCTGGAAGCATAAGCTATGACCTTACCCTGCTACATCAAAACATAACCCAGGCCGACCCTAGATGCATCACAATAAACCACATAGCCATCTGAACCCTCTGCAGAGTCAAAATGGGAGCTTTAGTCAACCTGGTCTTCAATTCTAGGAAACTTTTCTCACACTCATCTGACCACTGAAACTTGACCTTCTTTCGAGTCAACTTGGTCAATGGGGAAGCTATGGTTAGAAATCCTTCCACAAACCTCCTGTAATAACCAACCAAACCTAAGAAACAACTAATGTCTGTCGGAGAGGTGGGTCTAGGCCAGTTCTTTACTGCCTCAATCTTCTAAGAATCAACTCAGATGCCTTCACTAGACACCACATGACCAATAAAAGCAACTGATTTCAATAAAAACTCACACTTACTAAACTTGGCAAATAACTGGCGGTCTTTAAGAGTCTGCAGAATAACCCTCAGATAATTATCATGCTCCTTCTCATTTCAAGGAAACACAAGGATATCATCAATGAAGGCAATGATGAATAAGTCCAAATATTGTCTGAACACCCTGTTCATTAAGTCCATAAAAGCTGCAGGAGCATTTGTTAGTCCAGAAGAAATAACTACAAATTTATAGTGACCATACAGAGTTTTGAAGGTTATCTTAGTGATGTCACTATCTCTGACTCTGAGCGGATGATAGCCGGATCTGAGGTCTATCTTAGAGAAGTAACTAGCACCCTGAAACTAGTCGAACAAGTCATCAATCCTGGGGATGGGATATTTATTCTTAATTGTGACTTTGTTCAACTGGTGGTAGTCTATGTATATCCTGAGAGAACCATCTTTCTAACGCACAAAGAGCACTGGAGCACCCCATGGAGATATACTACGTCTGATGAAGCCCTTATCTAGAAGGTCTTTCAACTGTTCTTTCAATTCCTTAAGCTTAGCTGGAGATATTTTGTAAGGAGGAATCAAAATAGGTTGGGTATCTGGAAGGAGATCTATTCTGAAGTCAATTTCCCATTCGGGAGGAACTCCGGGAAGATCTTCTGGAAACACTTCTAGGAATTCATTCACCACTAGAACTGACTCAAGATTTGAGGTCTCAGAGTTTGAATCCTTAACCCTTACAAGATGATAGATATACCCCGTGGAAATCATTTTTCTGGCCTTAAGGTAAGAGATGAATCGACCTACAGGTACTGAGGTACTACCCTCCCATTCTAAGACTCGCTCATTTGAAAACTGAAATTGAATAATCCTAGTTCTGCAATCAACTGAGGCATAATATGAATATAACCAATCTATGCCTAGAATAATATCGAAGTCAGTCATTTCTAACTCTACAAGATCAGCTAAGGGGACTTTCTGGAAAACTGAGAGAGGGAAATTTCTGTACACCCGTCTAGCTATAACTAGGTCACCAACTGGAGTAGACACTGAGAAGGGTTTTTGGAAGATTTTTGGACTGACACCGAAATTCACTGCTATATAAGTAGTTACAAAAGAAAGTGTAGCCCCTGGGTCTAACAAAGTATAAATATATAAATGGAAAACTTGTAATGTACTTGTGACCACATCGGGAGAATCCTTCTGGTTCTATCGAGTCTGAAGGGAATACAACCTATTTTGGCACTGACCACCACCTGTACCAGACGAGGCACCCTGCTGAGTGGGGCAACCCACTAGAGCTGCTGCAGAGCTGAACTGATTCTGGGAACGAGTATCCCTACCCTTCTGAGAATTTACAAGGCACTTTTTCATCCTGTAGCCGACTTACCATACCCAAAGCAATTTTCACTACCTACTATGCACTCACCCTGGTGGTTTCTACAACATTTCTTACATACAGGATGAGTGCTCTCGCTAGTAACTGTACCTTGGGACTTGGAGCCTGGCACTCTATCACGTCGATCCTGTTTGAATTTTGGCACTGGGCACTAACAGAAGATGGAGATGGAGCTGAAGATTTCTGATGAAACTGAGAGCGGTTACCACCCTCTGACTTCTGCTGAGAGTAGTTGAAATCACATGTTCTGTCTCTCTTACTGTCCCCTCCCCTCTCTTTGATTTTATCTTTCTCAATCTGCTGAGCATAAGCAACCAACCTGGAGATGTCCATCTCCTTAACAAGCCTGGATGTCTTGCACTCCTTGACCACATCATCAAACACACCATATACAAACTTACTCATGTAGTCTATAGAGTCAGCCACTATCGATGGAGCATACTTAGACAGCTGTGTAAACTTGAGTGCATACTCCTTCATACTCATATCATTCTGCTTCAAGTTTATGAATTCTTGGACCTTGGGCTCTCTGAGCTCAAGTGGGAAGAAACCTATCCAAAAATACAGTCTTGAACTACTTCTAATCCACTGGACCTTCATTTACACAATGAGACTCCTTTCACTGCTGATACCTAGTATAGGCCACTCCCTTCAGCTGAGAGGCGGCTAAGTCTGCACCCTCGACTGGAGTGACACCCATAATGTTTGTTTCCTTCTGGATGTCATCAAGAAACTCTTGTGGATCCTCTTCTGATTTGGACCCATGAAATTCTAGAGGATTCATCTGAGTAAAGTCCTAGATTCTAGCTGTAGCATTGTTAGCTTTAGGTGGAGCTGGTGCCATAGCCCGCTGATTGACCTGAGTAGTCATGGTCTGGGAAAGCACTTGAAATGCAGCCCTGAATTTGACATGCGTGACTTGCTCATTCAATGGGTCTGTTAGAGCTACTGGTGCTGGCTGATTGCTGACATTAGCTCTTATGGAAGGAATTTTCTGAAATGCGAAGAGCATAAGTTAGAAGAAGATTAAATAGAGTCCATACTCTATAACATTAGCTGGAAAGTAAAGAAGGGAAGTTGTTCCTAATGACATCGCATAGCTTCTCCCCTATAAGTATGGCATGCTTCAGACCCATGAAGAAGACTCTACTTGATGCAGTTTTCAGACACCCAAGGACACTTGAACCTGATACTCTGATACCAAGTTTGTCATGCCCTGAGTCTATCCCCTAGACGTAACACGATGCTTAATGTCACAAGTGACCCCAAGCTAAACCATGGTCTTTCATATCTAGACAATTTCATTAAAAACATATATTGTGCGAAAGCTGAAAACTGTTTAATATCTGAAGTGGGAAAGAGTCCAAAACATGTCTAAGTATAAAAATATATATAGAGTATAGTGATGACTGAAAACCACACTAATAAATCAATAGTTGAATCTAGTCTATGTCTAAAAGCCTCAAACTGGTGTGAGTTGTTGGGACATGCCCCCAACTAACTCTAATAATATGAAACTAAAAAATAAAGACTGAAAGATAAAGCATGTCTATCATCCTCAAACTATGAAAACTCACCACTGAAGTTGTTGCGTAAGGACTAGAAGTCAATTTAGGCGCGATCTAGATGTTGAGAGTCTGAACCTACATCATGAAATGATGTAGCACAAAGTATGCGTCAGTACTTTGAATGTACTGAGCATGTGAGATATGTGCTAAACTGGACAACAAAACAACTGAATATGGAATATACATACTGAAGCATAAACTGAATAGTAAGCTGGATTCAATGACCAAGTACTAACATGAACATATAATATGCTGAGCTGAATAACTGAAATAGATACTGAGTACATGGTCAATGCAATATAAGTCTGACTGCAGGAGATACTATTAACCGACATACCTCAAGCTGCACTAATTATGCGGCAAACCTATAACCCATGATGGAAGGGTGTTCACACCTTGCCAAGGGTACAAACAAAGCTAACATGGATCTACTAAACTGATGTCTATAAGAAACAAGGCTGTCAAACCTAATCTTACTGGTGACCCTTTTAGAACCTATAGTGGCGTCGTAGTTCTGGGACTTAGGAACTGCTACTAAAGGTCTCAGCCTAAACTGGTGGGTAGGCCTTCATCCCTTCGTCTGCTCGGTGCTAAGTCTACTCCCAACTAAATACATAAGTAATAGAATGCAAGCTAAAATGTTGGATAGCTCAAATACTGATAATCATCCGAGAATGCAACATACAAATACTGAAACTGATGGCATTCTAATTCTGAAGGATGATTGTCTGATTTATCTTCCTAGCAAGTGTAAATTATGAATACTGAATTTAAGACAAGCTAGGGTTACTGAGTCCTGTACATATGACTATGCTAATTCTCCAAGAAACATGAAATAAATATCATGTAAACAATAGCATCTGAATTGAAAGGAATCCCTAAGATTTTGGAACCCTAGGTCTGAATATTTCATGAAGAACTGACTAAATTTTAGGGACCTAATGGGTGAAAGGAACCCACTAATGAAATCCCACATACTTGGAGAAGAAATTATGAAGGAAAACCTTGCACTTAGGGCTAAGCTTGAAGAACACCTCTTGCTTGTTCTTGAGAGAAAACTGTTGCCTCATTTGCTTTTTTTCTTTCTAAGTCTGATGATTTTAGGAGAATAGGCAATTTAGGTAGTTTTTGACTAATAAACTAGTCTTAGAACCATAAAAATGTCATAGCTTAGGCATTAAAAGAGGTAGAAAAAGTCTGGAATGCCCCTGAAAAAATTAAAAGAAAACTATTAAAATTTTTGACTCAGGTTCCACGGATCAGAACCATGACTCGTGGAAACTTCCCTGGCTCGTGGAACCCTATCGTGGTTCCTGAGTCTAAAAATTTAGGCTGCTGGAAGGAGTTCCACGAGGGTGGTCCACGACTTGTGGAAGCTTCCACAGGTTATGGATCCTGGGAACTTGGTCTGAGCTACTGGAGTTTGTTCCACGACTTGGGTTCACGATTCGTGGATTCTTCCACGGTCTGTAGAATCCAATCATGGTTTATAGAGAAATGGCTGGCCTCGGGTCTGGTTCCACGACTTGGGTTCACAACTCATGGATCCTTCCATGATTCGTAGAATCCAATCGTGGTTCTCAGAGAATTCTTTAGGTCTCTGATCACCTTCCACGGGTCCAGTCCATGACTCGTGGAAACTTCCACAGGTCGTGGATCCAACTCGTGATTCCGGCTGACAGTTGGAAAAATTATTTTTCTTCTAGTTTTCTAAGCTGAGTCTAGGCTTGGAAGTTTTGGGGTGTTACATCAGTCAAGATGACATTATACTTAGACGTATTTATTTCATATTTATGAATAAGTTTATGCACTCCATAAAGATTCACGTTCATGCTCAGCTCCTAGAACAAACAAAAATTGCTACAGATAGCGATTCCAGTCTTACTCTATGATTCTATGAATCTAAGCTTCATGCCATGAGACTCTTTTATAGGTAAACTCATGTCTCACAGTATGCTCAGTTCTATGTACTCTATTCAGTACTTTAGATATTCCTTAATGGCTAATGAAACCATGCTACATCATGTATATGCTCAGACCAGGTTTCTTGAACAGTTCGTGCTTTTGATTTCCTTACTCTAACCATGCTTCACATGTCCAGTATGTAAGACATTCAGGCTTTTTAACTTGACTTCTCATACCGCACCTTGAGTGGCCAGACCATGCTAAGTGTAAGTCAAAACTAATCAGTATTCTTTCATACGTGATGCTCATGCTCCCACTCTATTCCTTCAGTGATATTGGTTTATACTACCATAGCTATTAGTAGAGAAGTCTAAGTAGTAGCTTAGATGAGAAGTTCTAGATGTTCCCTTTTTGGTGAACTAGTTCCACCTTAGCTTGTAGGTGGGGAGAAAAAGCGAAGTAAGGAATATTTATGTGAAATAGTTAGGTGAGAAATTTTAGAGTATCCCTTTTATAGAATTTCATAAAGTTACAGTTTCTAAATATGCTAGGGAAAGGAAGAGAAGTCTTGGATAGTGTGAGCTATAAAACTATAAGGTGATTATACTTATAGGCTTGAATGTCGTGATGAAATATATGTGGGCCTTTGCTTTGTGCTACTAGTGACCCATTGATTAGAGTTCAAGGTTAGTTGACTTTCGTGATAAGAAGGAATATTATTCTTGGGTGACAACTCTAAATGTAAGATATTTAGTCGAGATAGATTTGAACATGGTGAAAGTAGGTAGTTGGACTCAGACCTTAGCACCTATATGTGTGTTGATGAAAATTTTAGTTGCAGATGGTAAGTGTGGTATTCAGAGGAGTTAGTGTAGTTGAAGTGTGTGCCTAAGCTTAAAAGTGGTCAACTGTATTGCTTAAGGCAGGAATAGTCTTGTTCTTAGTCCCTATTCAGGATGCTCATGCCTTATATCCAGTAGCTTTAGCTAGCAAGATAGTGTACTTCTCATATGAGATCAATTCAAACCTGTCAGTAATCATTCCTAAGGCTAGAAGGCTCTACGTTCAGTTCAGTCCTTGACACATAAGTTTAGTCTGGAAAAGAATAGTTTTCTCATTTAGTTATTCCTCTCAAATTTATGTTCCTTTTAGTTAAATGAAATTTCTAAAGAGATGCATTCATTCTTTATGAGTTTCAGCTAAGTCTCTACTCTTAATCCAGACCAGATATCATGTTAGATATTTAGTTTCATATATCATCAGTTGTTCTCATGCCCTCAGTATGCATATATGCCTCATGAATTCAGCTCAGTTTATATTTCAATCAGAAATTAGTTTTCATGTTAGTTGTTCAGCTTTTAAAAACTCAGTAGGTGGGATTGCATCTCTTTCCCGACCATCTCATCTTAGAAGGACTTCATTCGAGGATGAATGATCCCAAGGGGGAGATATTATAACACCCCAAAAATTCTAAGCTAAGCTCCAGACCATTTTCATATGTTCTTAGATCTGAACCAGATGATTTCAAATGGTAAATAGGTGTTGAGATCAATACTTATGTGTGAGAAGTGTTTTAGATATGAATTAGGGTCATTAAGAACCTCTAGCTCAAAATTGAGTTGAAAGCTTCCTTACCGATTGAGTTTTAGTGTAAGATTTTTCAAGGGTCAACTTCAAACGATCATAACTCCTAGAATATGAACATTTAGGTGGCCTAGTACCCAAAAAATTGAATGTCTTTAAATTTTCTTTCCAATGCCACTGACCGTGCATTAATACGAGTTCGTAGTAAAAAGTTATCAGTATTTTACTAAAATGTGTCTGTCTCTCAAACTGACAGACAGTAACCATGAAAGAAATCCGCGGCTCATGGATAAAACCACGGACCGTAGATTGCACTCTTGGAAATCAGTCCTGCAAATTGTTTTTTCACCTGAAAACCACGAGGGGGTTCCACGAGTCATGGAATGATCCATGGGTCATGCAACCAACTCGATGAAATCAGTTCAGAGGCCAGTAAAGTGGTCTAAGAACCAAGACCTCAATCCATGAACCGTGATCCATTTTATGGGTCGTGGTTCATGCTCGTGGAACCCAGCGATGAGTTTTTTCAGCAGTTTTTACTTAGTTTCCTTAGGGATACTTTAGACTTTTCCCACTTTGCTTTTAATTGTGATTTTAAGTCATTTTAGCCTCTTTTAAGTGAGATTTAAAGGGAGTTACGACTAAGTTCCCTCATTCTCTCAATTAGAAATCCTAAGTCAGAAAAGAAAAGAAAGAAGAGCGTTCTCTCAAGCCTAAGGTTCTTCTCCAAAGCTTCAAACCTCAGTTTCAGTTCAAGAATCTTCTACAACCAGGTATGTGGGTATTCAGTAAGGGTTTAGTTCGCCTTTATGCCCAAAACCTCAGTCTTCTATTTCAAATATCATGATGTTAGAAACTAGGGTTCTGACCCAATCATGCTAAATTCTACAGAAGTCAGTCCTTATAATTTCTACATGATCTACATCCTATTTTAGAAGATTTGTACCATGTTTTCAATGACTTACTTAAGCTTTCACAAGAACTTTAAGAAATCAAGAATTTAGCCTAAAATTGTAGTACTTTCATGAGAATTGGTTTTCTTCAGAATTTAACCTAGAGTACTAGCATTCAGTTTTACGCATTAAATTAGTCAGTTTTCAGTCTACAGGTTTTCTTTAAAATTTCTCATGATTTAGCAGGCTTTATCTTACCTTCAGTATGTTTTACAAGAATATGTTTTTAAATATAGACTTTCAGATATGCCATCAATGATTATGAATTTAGTAAGTTTTATGATTAGTATGACATCTAGATATGTCCACATGCTTTATGAATAGTTTTCAGTTATACAGTCTTTCAAAAATCATCCAGATTAATTAGGTTTTGACACAGTATTCTAGAACTTCAGTTTTAAATGAGCTATTAGTATTTAGTTTAGGAGTAGTATTTAGCACCGAGTTGGACTAGAGTTCAGCGTACTCTCAAGTCCCATAACTATGTGCCACCATAGGTTATTTAGCCCCTCAATTGGGCATCAGAACTAGTGATCACGCCAGTCATGCATCTATACCCTGGCAAGGTATATTGGGTCCTCTCGATGGGGCATATACATCAGACTCTACCTTTAGCTAACGTCATACTCTCCCACAGAATTAGACTCATTAGTTATGTACTAGGCCCTCAGTTCAGTTTTACATCTTTTAAATTTTATTTTCCAGAATATCCTTATATTTTAGATTTTGTGCATATTATGGGCCTGAGTACTACAGATTCAATTTATAATTTTTACACAGCTCATCAATACTTTCAGTATGCTTAGTTATCTCATAGTCTATATATCTCACAGTTTACAACTCAGAAACATTTTATACTCTTCAGTAAAAGAACCCATGTTTTATAGCGTTGACTTATGCATTCTCAAATATCCATACTTAGTCCAGCTTTCAGTTATGTTTCTAGTATATACATATTTTATCATGCTTTCAAAGTTAGTGCATTATCTCACATGCTTAGTACATTCAAAGTACTAATCGCTTACCTTTTTGTGCTGCATCCTTTGATGATGCAGGTTTTAGTGCTAGCTCCCAGGATCATGGTCAGACAAATTGCAACTTCCAGTCAGCAAGGAACGAGTTCTCCTTTTCCAAAAACTCCAGTAAGTTAGTAGTTATAGCAGTTATTTTAGTTGTTATAAATTGATTAAATATAGTTGGGGGTCATGTCCCTGCTAACCATAGTCAGTGTTAGCAAAGGCTCCACAGTCAGTCAGTCAGTCAGTTGTATCATTTTCAAATGAGTTGTATTTTAATTTATAAATCTTTAATTTATTACAGTACTCTTCAAAAGCTCATCATATGTTTTAGCTTCCGCATAATATTCTTTAGTTTATCTATTTCTATTTAGTTGGTAATGAATTATGCCAGCAATAAGGGTTATCTTGGAATCATTTATGGTCTAAGTCCCATGTTACTTCTAGGGTATAGGCTCGGGGCATGACATAGGCCTTCGGGCATGGAGTCTGGAGGAATAATGTGGTGTTTGGGCTGTCTGATTTATGAAGAAATGATAATATTGTGGGATTTTGATACAATTCTTGTGTATCATAGTGTGTGATGCTAAATTCTAGGGAACTAGATTGTTAGGTAGGTTCAGGGAAATGGAAATGTTGTGAATCAAACAAGTGGCTGATTATAGTGGGTTTTCGGGAATAATTCAATTAAAGAGAATGGGATGAACGGGAAGAGTTGGAGCCTAAATGTTAAGGGATGTTTTCCCAAAACTGCATTGTCTTTAAATAAGGGTCCGGAGTTGTTATAAATGACTATATGTGTCTATAGGGTAGAACCAGGAATTAGTTTTCGAACGAGTTAACAAGGTTGAGGTTATGAATGATGTTTTTGGGCAAGTGACGATTAATGTCTTGCCAAATGCAATGTATATACATATAACTATGGCTTAGAATTGTATGTGCTTTCGTTCATAGGAAAGGAAGTTAATAATATCCAAGTGTTTAAGGTGTCAATTATGTGAAATGAACTTGATTGTTGCTTGTTGGTTTACAAGGGTGTTTTCTGTTCATTTAAGTATTGACTATTGGTTTTGTGTGATATTTGGTTGGCTCGGGTACCACGCCTGATACAGGATACTAATGGTTGGATTGGGTACCATGCCTAGTAAAGGTTCTATATTGATTGGATCGGGTACCATTCCTTGTACGGGTTTAATTATGCATTGTTAATTGTGTTTGTCAATGATTCCAAGAGTGGACCGAGTTGATTGTTGAATCTGTGATTGATTATATTGGTCCTTGAGAGTCCATGTTGCTACACTTAAATATGAAGATGGTCTTGGGGTGGACCGGGCATTGTATGTTACCACTTAGGTGTTGGTATAGGGATCCTTGATTGGTCCAGGTAATGAAAAAGGGTAAATGTCATGTTTATTGCTTGTTGTTAAATGATTATTGAACCTGTTCCCTGTGGTTGATAAGTTAGAAGTTAGACTGAGTGTCTGGAGTTATACTACTGGCTGTTATTACATATTGTACTGCTTTACTCAGTACAGGTTTACTTAATGTTCTTTACATGTTGGGTTCCTGAGAGGGCCACGATTTATTATTACTTGACATATATGTTGGTCCTTGAGAGGTCCGGGTAGCTTGCAAGTTGTGACACAATATTAGGTGGTCTAGTATAACACCCTGATATTCGATTCAGCTCTTAAACTTTCTCAGGGATCACAGACTGTAGTCCTGGACCACGATCCGTAGTCAGACCCGTGGTCTACTTGTACTGCCTCAGTTTATGAGTCAGTCGATGGTTCGTGGTTTGGAACCACGGCTCGTCCTATGGACTCGTTCTTCATAGTTCCAGAGGACCTCCATAAAGGGTCCTGGATATGATGAGTTGGTTGATGAACCATTATTTTGAACCACGGGTCGTCCTTCCATCCATAGTTCCTGAGGATTAGAGGATCCCAGTTCCCTAAGTCAAACCACCAGTCAACAGTATGGTTCGTTGTTCTGAATCACGGACCATAGTGTGACTTGTGGAAGGAATTTCCAGTAGAGCCCCAGAAGTGGCTTATGGAATCACGAAGCAGTTGATGGGTCAACATTTAGGACGACGGCCCATAGACTGACTCATGGTCTTTGAAGCCGAGTCCTTTATCAACTGTTTCTTAATTAAATCCTAGGAGTATTTGTATAATTACCCACCCTTTTAACTCCTAAGTGAGGTTGTTTTGGCCATTTTTAGTAGGGTTTCTACCCCATTTAGCCTAAGACTTTCATTATCCCTCATTCATCTATCAAAAGAGGAAAGTAACTCTCTCAAGCTCCAAGTTCAAGCCTCATTTTCTTTTCAATTTCAGTTGGGTTAGCTTCAGTCACGGTATGTGGGTATTCAATAAAGGAATCCCACCAACCTTATGCCCAAAACCCCAATCTTCTAAATTGAATTTATGGATTTCTAAATTAGGGTTCTTACCCAAATTGGGGAAAAGTCATAAGCCTTGTTTTAAAGTATTAATTCATGACTTCTTATTCATTATCCATGTTTTAATTAAGGTTCCTTAAGTGTTTACAAAATCTCATATGTTGATGATGAATTCTAGCATGATTTCATTGAATTGCATGTCTTCAAGTAAAATTGGTATGTTTAGATAACATGACCTCTATCTTAATGAAATTGCATGCCCAATTCTGCATGTTATGATTTTTGAAAGGAAAGTATATTTTGAATTATAGTTTTGCAAAGCTTTAAGACTCATGATTTATGAATTGCATAACATCAGATATGTCCTTATGCTTTTCCAACTATCCATTTTTATGAAAGGTTTGGCATCCAGATATGTCTACCTAAGTTATGAACAGTTTTGACATCAGATATGTCACAAGTATTATGAGCTATATGTATATGTTTTGGGAGTAGTATTTTGCACCGAGCAATGAGGGTTTGATTACCCAAGTCCAAAAACTATGTTGCCATTGTAGGTTATGTTTCACCCGATGGGCTTATGAAAGTGGTTCCACTCTTTACTATCATAGTGCCCTTGCCTTAGCAGGGCATAGGGAAGCTTTGCCAACTACGGTTATATAGTTAGATTATGGTGTTCCTTACCTTGGCAGGGTTCAGAACAGATTTGTTAACTAGGGTTATATAGTTAGATTCCATGTAACTCACATGGTCTATTGTTGGTTATAAGAAACTCTCGTATGAAAGCTTTTCAGTTTAAGTTATTTGACATTGTACCTTTGAAGTTGATCTTCTATTTCATGTCTCATGTTTAACTACGATGTTTACTCATGAATTCTCTTATTATGCATGTTGTCAGTCTTTTAAGCATGATTCAAGCATGTTTATATTTATTGTTGCATAGACTCATATATTCAGTACATCCTATAGTACTGACACATTTTGCGTTGCATCCTATTACGATGCAGATTCAGGCATCTGCCCTCAGACCCGTGGCTAGACTATGCCAGATATTCAACTGATTATTAGTGAATCCTCATCATCTGAGGACTAGAGTTAGAGTGCCAATCTTTATGCTTTCATTTCAGAATTCGAGTTAGCTGGGGTCTTGTCCCAGTAAATCTTTATGACAGTTAGAGGCTTTTCATACATAGAAAGTATTCGAGTTTCCTTTTGGATTTGTATTCCTATTTGACTTGGTTATCTATGCATTTGATTTCGGATCTTTCTATTATACTTCCGCTTATCTATTGATTTATCTGAGTTATGTTATGACCAAGGGTTATCTTGGGACACTTGTGGTCTCAGGTCCCATGTTACGTCTAGGGGGTAGCCTCGGGGTGTGACAAACATGGTATCAGAGCCTCAGGTTCAAGATTCCTAGGATGTTTGAAAGCCGCATCGAGTAGAGTTTCTTTCATATGTGTGAAGCACGCCACACTTATGAGAGAGAAGCTATGAGATGTCTTAGAAAAACTTCACTTCTTTCATGATCATATCGTGTATTAGCGTTTAACTCTAATATCTCTCTAATCTTTTTCTTGTACATTTTAGATTATACCTCGATGTGCTATGCCTCACCGAGCCGCTCGGAATGCTGCTCCTCAAGTTATAGCCCCCGAGGCCACGAATGAGGAGTTCAGGAATGCCATCCATATGCTAGCCCAGACCATGGCCGCTCAGGCTAACTAGCCGGCTCATATCCCAATCCACCCTCAAGGTGGGGTAGTGGCCCATGTTCATGATTTTATCCGTATGAACCCACTAAAGTTCTAGGGTTTGAAAGTGACTGAGGATCCACTTAATTTTATTGATGAAGTGAAGAAAGTCTTTGATATGATGCAAGTAGGTGGTGTTGATAGTGTCGAGCTAGCATTCTATCAACTCAAGGATGTAGCTCATATCTGGTTCATGCAATGAAAGGAAGCTAGGGCAAAGGACGTGGTCCCTATGACTTGGGAGTGCTTTGAGAAGGCTTTCCTTGATAGGTTCTTCCCAAGGGATTTAAGGTAAGAAAAGGCCGAGGAATTTGTGAACTTGAGGCAGCGATCGATGACAGTCCAGGAGTACAGCTTAAGGTTCACTCAGCTCTCCAGATACTCTCCTGCTATGGTGGCTGACCCAAAAGATCAGATATGCAAGTATATCTATGGAGTCTCAGATTTGGTAAAAAAGGAGTGTAGATCTGCTATGATATTGAGTCACATGAACATCTCTAGACTTATGACTCATGCTCACTAGATCGAGGAAGACAAGCTTAGGGAGATGGCTAAGGATAACAAAAGAGTAAGATCTGAGGGTTTGGGATTTAGCCATCAGAAGTTCAGAGGTGGACATCGTTCTTCCTTTCATAAGAGGTCATCAGGACCTGTGCATTCTACTGCTAGTGTTCCTTTTTAGGCCTCATCATGATCATTCGGGTAGGGGTGCAGGCTCTTATTCTCAGAGGAGTGGTCCAAAGGGGCCTTCCTACCCCATTTGCACGAAGTGTGGAAAGAATCATCCTGGAGAGTGTCTACCTGGTTCAGGTGGTTGTTTTGGATATGGCCAGGTTGGTCACAAAATTAGAGATTTCCCTTCAGCTAAGAAGGGATAGGGTGGTAGCAGGACTCAGTCTCCCTCAGCAGCTCCAGGAGGTTGACCAGCCCAGTAGGGCACTGCTTCTAGCTCTGGTAGTCAGTGCCAGAACCATCTTTATGACATGTCCTCTCGATAAAACTAGGAGAGTTCACCAGACATTATTATTGGCATTTTGAAAGTCTTCTCTCTAGATGTGTATGCTTTGTTGGACCCCGGTGTCTCCTTATCTTTTGTGACCCCTTATGTAGTATGCAAATTCGAAATTTTTCCTGAATTTCTTTTAGAACCCTTTTGTGTTTCTACCCATGTTGGTAAGTCAGTCCTAGCCAAAAGAATCTACCAAAATTTCCCTATGTCAGTCCTTTATAGAGTCACTTCAGCGGATCTAGTAGAGTTGGAGATGACTGATTTGATGTTATTCTTGGTATGGATTGGTTGTATGCTTGTTATGCCGTGGTTGATTGTCATACTCGAGTTGTCAATTTCAAGTTCCCAAATGAACATGTCTTAGAGTGGCAGGGTAGTCCTCCATCATTGAAGGGTCATTTCATATCTTATCTTAAGTCTAAGAGAATAATTTCTAAGGGTTATGTTTATCATATAGTTCAGGCTATGGACACAAAGTCTGAAACCCCATCCCATTAGTCTGTTCCTGTTGTGAATGAGTTCCCAGAAGTGTTTCCCAATGATTTGCCTGGAGTCCCTCCCGAGCGGGAGATCGACTTTGGGATAGATCTTCTTCCAAATACGAATCCCATCTTAACCCTCCCTATAGAATGGCTCCCACTGAACTTAAAGAGTTAAAGGATCAGTTAAAGAATCTTCTTGATAAAGGTTTCATCAGGCCTAGCATTTCCCCATGGGGTTCCCCAGTTTTGTTTGTGCAAAAGAAAGATGGTTCTCTTAGGATGTGTATTGACTACCGTCAGTTGAACAAGGTCACAATTAAGAGTAAGTATCCCATTCCTAGGATTAATGACTTGTTCGATCAACTTCAGGGTGCTAGTTTTTTCTCCAAGATCGACCTTAGATTTGGTTACTATCAGCTTCTTGTTAGAGGGTGTGATACTTCAAAGACAGCCTTTAGAACTTGGTATGGTCATTATGAATTTGTTGTTATGTATTTTGGTCTAACGAATACTCCTGCAGCTTTAATGGATTTGATAAATCGTGTGTTCAAATAGTACTTGGATATGTTTGTGATTGTTTTCATTGATGATATTCTTATCTACTCTCAGAGTGAGAAGGAGCATGCAGACCATTTGAGAGTTGTGTTGCAAACTCTCAAGGATTGGCAGTTATTTGCTAAGTTTAGCAAGTGTGAGTTTTGGATGCAGTGTGTTGCTTTTCTGGGTCATATTGCGACTAGAGATAGTATTCGAGTTAATTCTCAAAAGATTAAAGCAGTAAAGAACTGTCCTAGACCCACATCCCTATCTGATATTAGGAGCTTTTTGGGTTTGGCTGGTTACTACAAGAGATTTGTGGAAGGGTTTTCTTCCATTGCTGCCCCATTGAATCGATTGACTCAGAAGAAGGTTAAATTTCAGTGGTCTGATCTATATGAGAAGAACTTTCAGGAATTGAAGACTAGGTTGACCATAACACCAGTATTGACCCTACCCGAGGGTTCGGATGACTTTGTTGTGTATTGTTATGCTTTCATAATTGGCTTGGGTTGTGTTCTGATGCAGCGTGGTAAGGTAATTGCTTATGCTTCTAGATAGCGTAAGATCCATGAGAAGAACTACCCTACTCATGATCTTGAGTTAAAAACCGTGGTCTTTGCTTTGAAGATATGGAGACACTTCTTGTATGGTGTCCACGGGAATGTATTCACCGATCATAAGAGTCTTCAGTATGTGTTCACTCAAAAGGAATTGAATTTGTATCAAAAGAGATGGCTTGAGCTTCTTAAGGACTATGACATGAGTGTGCTTTACCATCCGGGTAAGGCTAATGTAGTGGCGGATGCACTTAGTAGGTTGTATATGGGCAGTGTGTCTTTGGTTGAGAATAGAAAGAAGGAATTGGGTAAGGAGGTTCATAGGCTTGCTCGGTTAGGAGTTCGCCTTATAAACTTGACAGAAGGTGGTGTTATTATTCAGAATGGTTTTAAATCATCTTTGGTAGCTGAGGTGAAGGCAAAGCACGACAGTGATCCTATTTTGCTTCAGCTAAAGGGTGCAGTCCATCAGCAAAGGGTTGAGGTGTTCTCCCAAGGGGGAGATAGTATGCTCCGTTATCAGGGTCGATTGTGTATGCCAGATGTAGATGGGTTGAGACAGTAGATTTTGACTGAGGCTCATAGTTCCAGATATTCTATTCACCCTGGTGCCACCAAGATGTACCATGATCTACGGGAAGTCTATTGGTGGAATGGTATGCAGAGGGACATAGCTGGTTTTGTGGCTAAATGTCCCAACTGTCAGCAAGTGAAGGTAGAGCATCAGCGATCGGGTAGCATAACTCAGGATATTTACCTTCCTACTTGGAAGTGGGATGCAATCAATAGGGACTTCATCACTAGTTTGCCTCGTACTCTAAGGCAACATGATTCTATTTGGGTGATTATAGACAGGATGACCAAATCATCCCACTTCTTGGCTGTCAAGACTACTGATTAAGCTAAGGATTATGCCAGACTCTACATTCTTGAGATAGTCTGATAGCATGGTGTTCCATTGTCCATCATTTCAGATAGAGGTACTTAGTTTACCTCCCAGTTTTGGAGATCATTTCAGAGAGGTCTTGGTACTCAGGTGAAGTTTAGCACAGTTTCTCACCCATAGATGGATGGCCAGGCAGAGCGTACTATTTAGATTTTCGAGAATATGTTAAGACCTTGTGTGATTTATTTCAAAGGTAATTGGGATGATCACTTACCTCTTATCGAGTTTTCCTACAACAACAACTTTCATTCTAGCATCCAGATGGTTCCTTATGTGTCACACCCCGAGCCTACCCCCTGGACGTAACACAGGACCCAAGATCACAAGTGATCTCAAGATAACCCTCTGGCATTAGCAGGACTTAAAGATAGAGCAAAATGTAAGAACGGAAGCTTAACTGAAGTAATGAGAAACTCAAGCCACCATATAAATAAAAGTCTAAGAGTAACAATCCAAATACAGTTGAACATCTGACTCTATGTCTGAAAGCCTCTACTACTGGCGAGTTGGTGGGACATGCCCCCAGCTAATTCTAAATACTGAAATACTAAATACATAATCTAAATACTGAAATGAAACTAAACTCCAAGTCCTCAAAGGAGGAGGACCCACCAAGCTGACTGGATGTGTTGTTGATCTACTAACCATGAACTGGGGAGCGGGCTACAAAATCTACATCATAATAGGATGCAGCACAAAGAAGTATGCGCTCAATACTATGGAATGTACAGAGTATGTGAGCCATGCATGAATCATGATAAAACAGTTTTAAAGCATGCTTGAAATAATCTTGTTACATAAAGAAGGGGACATGAATAGAAATCAAGTTATAAAGACATAAAACATGAAATAAGGTTTGAGTTCAAAGTATAGGATAATATAACTTCCTAGCGTAAAATAATCACGTGGGAGTTTCTCTTAACCGACATAAACCACACTGAGCTACATGGAGTCTAGTGTTGTGGACCCACACTGAAAAGGGTTGTCCTAACCGGTCAAAGTTAGAACCATGTCATCAGGATCCTGTCATAATAAGCCACAGAGGGCAACCTATGGTGGCACGTAGTTCTGGGAATAAGGGTACTCTCACTCGGTCCAACTTGGTGCTAAATACTACTTCCAAAACATATATATACATATAGAATGAGGCTCACATACATGTGGCATATCTGATGCCAAACTTGTTCATAACGTGTTCATAGCTTGTTCATACCCCGGATCGTCATACTAATAATGAATTTTGGTTTAGAAATCAATTCATGAGCATTGATGGAACATCGGGTGTCTTGTCTTGCGTAATACTTCATAACATGGAAAGACTTGCATACTTTATGACTTATAAAATTTGCATGACTATAGTTCAATTTCATAAAACATATACTATCATGCCCTGAGGTTACCCCCTAGACATAACACGGGACTCGGGACCACAAGGATCCCAAGCTAACCCTTGGTCATAGCATTCTCAAGTAAACATGAAGGAAAACATAGCGTAAGCATCATAAGGGAATCCAAAATAGGAAACATAATCATAGATAGATAAGTCGAATAAGGAATATAACTCAAAGATCATCCCATAACATCTATGTCTGAAGATCCTCTAAGACTAGCATAAAGAGTTGATGGAACAATACCCCAACTAACTCGACAATCTGAAAAGAAAGGGAACATAAAACTAGATGAAAGTCTAGTCCTCGAACTATGAGGACTCACCAAAGCTGACTGAGAGTGGCCGGGAACTCTAGCAACGTATCTATGAAGTAACACTTGAATCTGCATCATCAAAGAATGCAGCGTAATATGTGTTAATACTATGGAATGTACTAAGTATGTGAGTAATGCATAAGTATCATAAAACATGCTTTAAAATATACTTAAACATAATCCATACATAATAGAGTATCATGAGAAGATATCATAATGGAAAGCTGAATCATGATACAAAAGCCAACTTCAAAAGATGGTTCATAAGAGAGTTCATAAACTTAGAAAACTTAAAAACATACATACGGGAGTTTCTTATAACCGACATGAGACCATGAGAGCTACATGGAATCTAACTATATAACCCTAGTTAGCAAAGCTGACTTTGAACCTTGCCAAGGAACAGTCTCTATACCCAACTATATAACCCTAGTTGGCAAAGCTGTCCTATGCCTCACTAAGGCAAGGACACCATACATAAAGACGTGGATCCACTCTCATACGCCTTTGAGGCACATCATTTCATAACCTGCGTTGGCAACGCAGTTTCTGGGACTATGGGTACTCTCACCCTGTCCGACTCGATGCTAAATATTACTCCCAAAACATGCACATATAGCTCATCATTTCATAGTGGCATCCTTTCATGCCAAATCTTGTTCATAAAGTATGAAACACATCGGATACCATGCAACTTTCATATCATAGTCATAAGCTTAGCATAGCCATAATTCAAAACATGTTTTTCTTTCTAAATTCATACTTGAAGAATTAGGGATGCAACTTCATAAATACATAAAGGCCATGATATCTAATCATGCCAAATTTCTCTTGAAAACATGTAATTTCATGGATTCATGCTAGAAATCAATTCTCACACTTGGGATTTTAAAACCAATGAAGGAATCATGAACAAATCATGTATAATCAATAAGAACCATGAATTTAAATATAGAAACTGATTTCATAAATTTTCCCCAATTTTGGACCAAAGCCCTAATTTCATAAGTTCATAATTCAACATAAGGATTGGGGATTTTTGGGCACAAGGGTGAAAGAACCCATTGTTAAAGGCCCACATACCTTAGAATAAGATAACCAACTTCAATGGAAATATTTAGGAGGCTTGAACTTGAAGCTTGGAGACTTGAAGCTAAAGAGGAACTTTTCCTTTTTGGGAGGTGAATGAGGAGCTTAGAAAAGACTTAGGATAATATGGGTGAAAACCCTACTAGAAATAGTCAAAACGAATTCACTTAGTAGTTAAAAGGGTCGGAAATAAATTAAATTCCCCTGGGATTTAATTAAGAAAAACTGCCTTAAAAACCCGGCTTCAGGTTCCACGAGTCCCTCCCACGAACCGTAGAACTAATCACGGCTCGTGGAATGGGGTCGTGGTTCCTGGGTCAAATTCCAGGCTGCTGAAGATTTTCTATAGCTCAACAGGATGACTCATGGAAACTTCCACGAGTCGTAGAACCTAGTCGTGGAAGTCAGGGAAATTGACTGACCTCTGATCAAGGTCGAAGAGTCAACAGAATGACACGTAGAAACTTCTACGAGTCGTAGAAGGAACTCATAGTTGTCAGACCTGAGGATGGTCTGCAGGACAGGAATTACGAGTCACTTCCACGACTCATGGAACCTTTTACGACTCGTGGACTTGACTTGTAGTCCCTGGAAGTCCAAAAAATTTTGCAAGTCTGAGTTTAAAAGCTGGATACATTTTTGAGGTGTTACAATATCTCCCCCTTGGGATCATTCGTCCTTGAATGAAGACCAAACAAGGAAAACTGAGGAGAAAATAGCCCAACCAAATATCAAAACACAGAAATCAAGGGAACATCATGAAAACTGAACTTCTTAACTTGAAAACATGATAAACTAACCTCATAAAACATGTATGCATGCTAGGATCATGAGAGAAACTGGTGGAATAGAATCGAAGGGACATACTAAGTAGGAAACTATTACCTCAAGCTGGAACTGAGTCAAAAGGAAATAGATGAGGATATTTGGCCTTCATGGCCTCTTCCGCTTCCCAAGTAGCACCTTCTACAAGCTGATTCCTCCAAAGGACTTTCACCGAGGTGACTTCTTTGTTCCTCAATCTCCGAACCTGACGATCAAGGATCTCCATGGGAACCTCCTTATAGGTGAGACTATCCTTCACAACCACGTCTTCCAAAGGAACAATCAAGGTTGTATCACCAACACACTTCTTCAATAAGGAAATGTGGAAAATTGGATGAACCGCTTCCAATTCTGTTAGCAACTCCAACTTATAAGCAACACCACCAACTCTCCTCGAAATCCGATAAGGACCTACAAAATAGGGACTAAGCTTTCCTTTCTTGCCAAACCTCATCACACCCTTCATGGGTGACACCTTAAGGAAAACCCAATCATCAAACTTAAATTCCAACTCCCTTCTCCTTACATCCGCATAAGATTTTTGTCGACTCTGAGCGGTCTTCAACCTTTCCCGAATAAGCTGAACTATTTCCATGGTCTCATGCACAGAATCTGGACCAATCAAGGCTGCCTCACCAACCTCAAACCAACCAATAGGAGATCTACACCTCCAGCTATAAAGGGCCTCATGCGGAGCCATCTGGATGCTAGAGTGAAAGTTTTTGTTGTAGGCAAATTCAATAAGAGGTAAGTGATCATCCCAATTTCCTTTGAAATCAATCACACATGCTCTCAACATATCCTCCAAAGTCTAAATAGTGCGCTCTGCCTGACCGTCTGTCTGAGGATGAAAAGTTATGCTTAGATTCACCTGGGTACCAAGGCCTTTCTTAAACGACTTCCAAAACTAAGATGTAAACTGATGACCTCTATCTGAAATGATAGACAAGGGAACACCATGCAATTGAACTATATCCTGGATGTTGAGTCTGGCATAGTCATCTACTGAATCAGTAGTTTTAACAGCCAAGAAATGGGATGACTTGGTCATCCGATCGACAATCACCTTTATGGAATCATGTTGCCTTAAAGTACGAGGCAACCCAGTAATGAAGTCCATATTGATCGCTTCCCATTTCCAATTGGGAAGGTCAATATCTTGAAGCATGCCACCCGGCCTTGATGTTCCACTTTGACTTGTTGACAATTAGGACACTTAGCCACGAACCCGACTATGTTTTTCTTCATACCGTTCCACCAAAAGACCTCTCATAGATCATGGTACATCTTAGTGGAGCCCGGATGAATGGAATACCTGGAACTGTGAGCCTCATTCAGAATTTGATGTCTCAACCCATCAATATCTGGTACACATAAATGACCCTAATAGCGAAGCACACCATCTCCCCCTTGGGAGAAAACCTCAACCCGTTTTTGATGGACTACACCCTTAAGCTGAAGTAAAATGGGATCTTGGTCTTGCTTTGCCTTCACCTCAGCCACCAAGGATGATTCGGAACCATTCTGCACAATCACACCACCTTCGGTAGAGTCCATAAGGCGAACTCCTAACCGAGAAAGTCTATGAACTTCTCTAACCAATTCCTTATTTTCATCATCAATAGAAGCTACACTTCCCATGGACAACCTACTTAAAGCATCCGCCACAATATTGGCCTTACCCGGATGGTAAAGCACGCTCATATCATAATCCTTAAGGAGCTCAAGTCATCTCCTTTGTCACAAATTCAACTTCTTCTGAGTTAACACATATTGAAGACTTGCGATCGGTGAACACATCCACATGCACACCATACAAGTAATGTCTCCAAATCTTCAAAGCAAAGACCACAGCTGCCAACTCGAGATCATGAGTAGGATAGTTCTTCTCATGAGTCTTAAGTTGTCTCGAAGCATAAGCAATTACCTTACCACGCTGCATCAAAACACAACCGAAACCAATCCTAAAAGCATCACAATACACCACAAAATCTTCTAGGCCCTCGGGTAGGGTCAACACTGGAGTGGTGGTCAATCTAGTCTTCAATTCCTGAAAGCTTTTCTAACAAACATCATACCACTGAAATTTTACCTTTTTCTGAGTCAGTCAGGTCAAAGGGGCAGCAATGGAAGAAAACCCTTCCACAAACCTCCGGTAGTAACCAGTCAAACCCAAGAAACTCTTAATATCAGATGGGGAAGTAGGTCTAGGCCAGTTCCTTACTGCCTCTATCTTTTGAGAATCAACCCGAATACCATCTTTAGTCACAATATGACCCAAAAAAGCAACAGACTACATCCAAAACTCACGCTTCCTAAGCTTAGCAAACAACTGCCTATCCTTGATAGTTTGCAACATAACTCTCAAGTGATCCGCATGCTCCTCCTCATTCCGCGAGTAAATGAGGATATCATCAATGAAAACAATCACAAACGAATCCAAATATTGCTTGAACACACAATTCATCAAATCCATAAAAGCTGCAGGAGCATTCGTTAGACCAAAGGACATAACAACAAACTCCTAATGACCATACCGAGTCCTGAAGGATGTCTTTGGGATATCACACTCCCGAACTCAAAGCTGGTGATAACCAGATCTAAGATCGATCTTGGAGAAGAAACTAGCACCCTGAAGCTGATCGAACAAGTCATCAATCCTAGGAATAGGATACTTATTCTTAATTATGACCTTGTTCAATTGGCGGTAATCAATGCACATCCTAAGAGAACCATCCTTCTTTTGAACAAAAAAAACTGGGGCACCCCAAGGAGAAATATTAGGCCTGATGAAACCCTTATCAAGCAAGTCTTTCAACTGATCCTTCAACTCTTTAAGTTCTACGGGGGCCATTCAATAAGGAGGAATAGAGATAGGATTCATATCCAGAAGAAGATCTATCCCAAAGTCAATCTCCCGCTCAGGAGGGACTCTGGGCAACTCATCGGGAAACACTTTTGGGAATTCACACAATAGGGACAGACTAAATAGGTGAGATCTCAGACTCCGTGTCCATAACCCGAACTATATGATAGACATAGCCTTTAAAAATCATCTTCCTAGCCTTAATATAGGATATGAAGTGACCTTTCGATGAAGGGGGACTACCTTGCCATTCAAAAACGGGTTCATTAGGGAGATTGAAACTGACATCCCTAGTACGGCAATCAACAGAAGCATAACATGCATACAACCAGTCCATACCAAGAATAACATCAAAATTAGTCATCTCCAACTCTACTAGATCCGTTGAAGTGACTCTATGAAGGACTGAGATTGGGAAATTTCGATAGATTCTTTCTGCTAGGACTGACTCACCAACAAGAGTAGAAACATGAAAAGGTTTTAAAAGCAATTCAGGATAAATCTCAAACTTGCAAGCAACATAAGGGGTTACAAAAGATAAGGAGGCACCGGGGTCCAACAAAGCATACACATCAAGAGAGAACACTTTTAACATACCAGTAACCACATATGGGGAACCCTCCTGATCCTGACGGGAGGACATAGCATAAAGACAGTTCTGGCGCTGACCACCAGAACTAGAAGTTGCGCCCTACTGGGCTGGTCTACCCCCCGAAGCTGCTGAGGTAGACTGAGTCTTACCATCTCTCTGCCCCTTTCAAGATGAAGGGCAATCTCTAATACGATATCTGGCCTGACCACATCCATAGCAACTACCTGAACCGGCCAAACACTCGCCAACATGACTCTTCCCACACTTAACACAAGCTGGATAAAAAGATCCCTTAGTAACACTACCTTGAGACTGAGAATAAGAACCAGATCCTCTACCACCCTGATCATGACGAGGCCTCTGGGCCTGAGTAGGAGCACTAGCAGAAGAATGAACAGATCCTGATGACTTCTTCTGCAAAGAAGAGCGATGTCCACCTCCGGATCTGTGATGACCAAAACCTGACCCCTCGTATTTGTCCCTCTTGTTCTCCCTTGCTATCTCCCTAATCTTGTCGCTATCAATCTGATGGGCATGAGTCATGAGTTGGGAAATGTTCATATCACTCAACAACAAAGCATACCTACACTCTTTCTTCACCACATCAGAAACCCCATATATAAACTTTCTCGTTTGATCATGCGGGTCTACTACCATGGAGGGAGCATACCTAGACAATTAAGTGAACTTCAGACTATACTCTTACACCAACATCGAACCTTGTCTCAAGTTTACAAATTCTTCCACTTTTGCTTGCCTCAACTCTCGAGGAAAGAACCTATCAATAAAATCCCTCTCAAAACACTCTCATGTCATGGGGACCGCGTCCCTCACCCTCATCTCCTTCCATTAAGTGAACCAAATGTGAGCTACATCATTGAGTTGATAGGATGCAAGTTCAACACATTCAACCCTAACCACTTGCATAACTTCAAAGATCTTATTTATTTCATTAATAAAGTTGAGCGGGTCCTCACTCACTTTAGAACCCCAAAATTTAGGTGGGTTCATCCGAACAAAGTCACGAACTCGGGCCGCTACCCCACCTCGAGGATGGGCGGGGGAAGGAGCCTACTAATTTGCCTGAGTGGCCAAAGTCTGGGCTAGCAAATGGATGGCGTTCCTGAACTCATCATTAGTGACATCAGGAACTAGAACTTGAGGAGCAGCATTTCGAGTGGCTCGGGGAGGAATCGCACATCGGGGAGGCATAGTCTAAAAAGTACAAGATAAGGATTAGAGAAACATAAGAGTTAAGCTCTATCGCATGACATGATAATGAAGGAAGTGAAGTTTTCTAAGACATATCATAGATTCCCTCTCATATGTGTGGCGTGCTTCACAAACATGAAAAAGACTCTACTCGATGCGGCTTTCAGACATCCTAGGACTCTTGAACCTGAGCTCTGATACCAAATTCGTCATACCCCAAGGTTACCTCCTAGACGTAACATGGGACTCCCGACCACAAGGATCCCAAGCTAACCCTTGGTCATAGCATTCTCAAGTAAACATGAAGGAAAACATAGCGAAAGCATCATAAGGGAATCCAAAATAGGAAACATAATCATAGATAGATAAGTCAAATAAGGAATATAACTCACAGATCATCCCATAACATCTATGTCTGAAAATCCTCTAAGACTAGCATAAAGAGTTGATGGGACAATACCCCAACTAACTCGATAATCTGAAAAGAAAGGGAACATAAAGTTAGAGTAAAGTCTAGTCCTCGAACTATAAGGACTCACAAAAGCTGACTGAGAGTGGTTGGGAACTCTAGCCACGTATCTGTGAAGGGACACCTAAATCTGCATCATCAAAGGATACAGCGTAATATGCGTTAGTACTATGGAATGTACTAAGTATGGGAGCAATGCATAAGTATGATAAAACATGATTTAAAAGGTACTTAAGCATAATCCATACATAATAGAGTATCATGAGAAGATATCATAATGGAAAGCTGAATCATGATACAAAAGCCAACTTCAAAAGATAGTTCATAAGAGAGTTCATAAGGCTTACAAAACTTAAAAACATACATACGGGAGTTTCTTATAACTGACATGAGACCATGTGAGCTACATAGAATCTAACTATATAACCCTAGTTAGCAAAGATGACTTTGAACCTTGCCAAGGAACAGTCACCATACCCAACTATATAACCCTAGTTGGCAAAGCTGTCCTATGCCCCGCTAAGGCAAGGACACCATACATAAAGACGTGGATCCACTCTCATATGCCTTTGAGGCATATCATTTCATAACCTACGCTGGCAACTTAGTTTTTGGGACTATGGGTACTCTCACCCTGTCCAACTTGGTGCTAAATACTACTCCCAAAACATGCACATATAGCTCATCATTTCATAGTGGCATTCTCTCATGCCAAATCTTGTCCATAAAGCATGAAATACATCAGGTACCATGCAACTTTCATATCATAGTTCATAAAGCTTAGCATAGCCATAATTCAAAATATGCTTTTCTTTCTAAATTCATACTTGAAGAATTAGGCATGCAATTTCATAAATACATAAAGGCCATGATATCTAATCATGCCAAATTTCTCTTAAAAACATGCAATTTCATGGATTCATGCTAGAAATCAATTCTCATACTTGGGCTTTTAAAACCAATGAAGGAATAATGAACAAATCATGTATAATCAATAAGAACCATGAATTTAAACATAGAAACTAATTTCATAAATTTTCCCCAATTTTGGACCAAAACTCTAATTTTATAAGTTCATAATTAAACATAAGGATTGGGGATTTTTGGGAACAAGGGTGAAAGAACCCATTGTTGAAGGCCCACATACCTTATAGGAAGATAACCCACTTCAATGGAAAGATTTAGGAGGCTTGAACTTGAAGCTTGGAGACTTGAAGCTTGAGAGGAACTTTTCCTTTTTGGGAGGTGAAGAGGAGATTAGAAAAGACTTAGGATAATATGGGTGAAAATTCTACTAGGAATAGTCAAGATGACTTCACTTAGTAGTTAAAAGGGTGGGAAATGACCACAATTCCCCTGGGATTTAGTTAAGAAAAACTGCCTTAAAAACCCAGCTTCAGGTTCCACGAGTCCCTCCCACGAACCGTAGAACTAATCACGGCTCGTGGAATGGGGTCTTGGTTCCTGGGCCAAATTCCAGGCTGCTGAAGATCTTCTACGGCTCAACAGGATGACTCGTGGAAACTTCCACGAGTCATTGAACCTAGTCGTGAAAGTCAGGAAAATTGACTAACCTCTGATCAAGGTCCACGAGTCAACAGAACAACCCGTAGAAACTTCTACGAGTCGTGAAAGGAACTCATGGTTGTCAGACCTGAGGATGGTCTGCAGGACTGGAATCACGAGTCACTTCCATGACTTGTTGAACCTTTCATGACTCGTGGACTTGACTCGTGGTCCCTGGAAGTCCAAATTTTTCTGCAAATCTGAGTTTAAAAGCTGGATACATTTCCGAGGTGTTACATATACTTTCATAGAACACAGAAACTAGGCATGCACATGCTTGAAGATTCATAAGGAACATGCTTTCAAAATCCAATTTGGTTAAATAAACCCCTTGCATGTAGAAATTTCCATGGTTAAACTTCAATTCATGAGATAAGAGTTAACATGTAAAAACCAATGTAAAATAATGCAATTAAATAGAAATTTCATAATCAAATCATGAGAAGACCATATTTAGCAAAACCCATAAGAATTGGGTAAGAAGCCTAATTTGAAGATCATAAAATCAAAATTTGAATTAGGGGTTTTGGGCACAAGGGTGAAAGAAACCCATTGTTGATTACCCACATACCTTATTGAAGCTAGCCCACTAAGAGTTTGAGAAGAATGGAGACTTGGAGTGAATCCCTTGCTATGGAGCTTGAAACCCTAACTTGAAGCTTGAGAGGATGGAACTCATTTTCTTCTTTTGAAAGTTGATAGATAGAATGGGAGAGAACTTATGCCAAGTGGGAACAAAAACCCTCCTAAATAGGCTTAAAATGACTTAGTATAGGAGTTAAAAGAGTGATAAAGTACAAAAATACCCCTAGACTTAAACTTGGAAAAAGCTGGAAAAAGTCAGCTTCTGAGACCACGAGTCAATCCACGGTCCATTATCCTAAAGGACGAGTCGTCAACTGATCCGTGGTTTCAAATGCCACTTTTAGGGGGTCTACTGGAACTGAACACCACAAGTCACTCTACGGTCCATGGTTCAAGACGACGGACCATCCTGTTGACTCGTGGTTCCGACTTTAGGATATGAGGATCCTATGATCCTCAGGGATTATGTGTGGAAGAATGGGTCATGGAATAATTTGACAAGTCGTCAACCCACTCGTTGAATTTACTGGACTTGGTACCTCTCTAAAGGTGATTCCATGGGTTACAGGATGGACCGTCATTCAAAATGATAACCCATCAAGTCATTCATGGAAACTAGGTAGAAAAGATAAATTTTGACAAACCACGGGTCACTCTACTTATCGTGGTTTTGGTCTACGGGTCGTGAACCAACCAGTGGTTTTGAAGATGAAACTTTTAAGGTTCAGGTCAGCAATCACGAGTCACAGTACGGACCATGGTTCTGAACCACGGTTCGTCATCCTGATCCATAATCACTGACAGTGCTACAGTAAACTGCCGATAACGTTTTACTGCAGACTAGGATTAATGCGCGGTTGGTGGCTTTGGAAAGAAGACTCAAAAACCTTTAATTTTGTGGGTACTAGGCCACTTAACTCTATATATTTTAGGAGTAATGATCAATTGAATTTGACCCTAGTTTAGTCTTACATGAAAACTTACTTGGGTGAGGTGCTTGCAACTTAACTTGATGATAGGAGTTTCTCATGAACATGATTCGCATCCAAAGCACTCACCATACTAGGAAAATGATCATTACACTCATGGAAAAGGTTTGGGTATTAGTTTAGGATTTTTTGGGTATTACAATATCTCCCCCTTGGGATCATTTATCCTCGAATGAAGACTAAGCAAGGGAACTCTAGAGAGAAAATAGCCCAACCAAAAACGAAACATGAAAACTGAAGAATAAACATGAAACTGAACTTTTCAACTTAAAACATGGCTGAATCAACTTCAAAAATATGAATACATGATAGGATCATGAGGGAACTGATGGAATAGATTCAGAAGGACATACTAAGGAGGGAACTACTACCTCAAGCTAAAACCGGATTGGAAGGAGAAGGGTGAAGGTGCTTAGCCTTCATGGATGATTCTGTTTCCCGAGTAGTTTCTTCAACTTAGTTGTAAAATCTGAAGTACTATTATGGTAACTGACTTTTGATTGAAATAAAAACTGAGCTGGTTTCATGAGACACGTATACATGCTGAGAATATAAAAATGACCAATAGGATAGGAATTGGATATCCAACATGATAACTGGTCTGGGATAAGAGTAGGAACTCAGAAAAAACTCATAAAGAACAAACATACTCTAGAAATCGCAGTTAATCGAAAGGGACACCAGACTGAGAGAGGTAGATATACGGGAAAACTATTCTTTTTTAAATACCACTCCTACCATTTGCAACTAACAACCTCAACAGCGCACATAAAGGTACTAAGTTCTGAGTCTAACTACCCAATTCTCTATGTTCAACCCCATCTCGACCAGATCCTTTGCATCAAGAATGTCTTCTAAGGATAGTACCCCCTCTTATCACAACAACCAACTAACCTAGGGCTCCCAACCAAAGGGTCAGTAGTTGCACAAAACAAGTATCCACATGAATCCCATCAAGATATTCAAGCTTATAACTATGGTCATCTTATGGTCCGTAGCTTACCCTATTTAAGGCTTCTCTCCTCTTCCCTATCATAACAAGGAATTGCAATTTCAGGAACTTCTACAAAGGGACATACTAAACTTCCTCATCTAACTACTTCACATGAATAACCCTTACCTCATAATTCACCCACACCTAGAAGTCAAGGTGGAACAAGTACACTAACAAGGAAAAGGAATCTGCTACCTCCCAGTTAGGCTACTACAAGGCCTTCTCCCCTAACGCTTATAACAACATAAACCAAAATCATTGAAAGAAAAGAGCGGGATCAGGAGCATCACGAATGAAGGATTACAGGTTGATCTTGACTTACACTTAGCGTGATCAAGCCACTCAAGGTATGGCTTGGGGAGTTAAGCGCAATAGGCATGAGTAATTTACATACTGGGCACGTAAGGAATGAATGGTAGGGATCACCATGCCTCGTTATCAAAGTCAAAGGTCAAGGTCTTTTAGAGCTAGGAAATCATAAGCACGAACCATGTCAAGAATCAGGTTGGAGCATATACATAACATAACATGATTTGATCTACCATTAAGGCATGTTTAAAGAATGAACTAAGCGAATAGAACCGAGCATATTGAGAGACATGAGTTTACATAGACAACAACCTCAGGGCATAAAGCTAGAATTTATAGAATCGCAGGATAAGAGTAGAATTATTGTATGAAGTAATCACTTTCCATTCTAGAATCTGAACATGAGCGTGAATCAGAAATTGGACCATGACGCTGACACACAAGGCATGCAAAAGGTATCATAATACAGAAGTATACTTAGGACGCTATGATGGAAATAAGCTTCTGCCTCTCCTATCCACTTTGTTCTAACACCCAAAAGCATCACTACCTGAGCCTCCAATATATGACCGATTCTATATCCCACCATCTCCCTCTTAGATTCATGCTACCCTTCTAAGTCTATGGACCTCTCACCAACCTATTAAAGGAACTATGATCATTTACCCTAACAGAACATACACTACTCCATAATCTAACATGAATACCCACTTCCTTCTATAGTCGAGGACTCTCCTTCTCCTAAAAGTCTAGGCGTCAACCCTCATATCCCCACTTAGTTCTAGGTTAAGACAACTCACAACCAGACAAGAATAGGGGTTCAGGGACTATGGATGCATACAAGAAGAAAATCTAGTGACGTACCTGATTCAACTTCTGGAGTAATACTCTGACCTGGATTGCTAGGCAATGAGGAATTGACTTTGGAGCTGAACACCACCGTTGCTCTGCTTAGATGACGGGCAATACCTGATCCTATGGCCTAACTGACCACACCTAAAATAACCCTCTGTGTCAGCAAGGCACTCACCTAGGTGAAACTAACCACAACTACTACAACGAGGGTACCTCAAGGTCTTCAGAGCCCTTTTATGACAAGACTGAGAATCAAGTGCAGGTGTGTTAAATAAAGAAGGGGTTGGTCCGGATGACCTATGCTGAGAAGACGATTGGTTCCATGTTCTGGTCTTCTTGTTCTTTCTCTTCCTCTTTTTTAGTCTCTCTTTCTCATTCAACTGGGTGGTCATAGCTTGAGCAAACAAACAAATGGATTCACGAAATTCTGCATTCGTAACCTCATGATTTAGAGTGGTCAGATTAGCATTCCTCGTGGGGTTTCTTCGCGGAGACTTTATCTAAAATGCTTAAGGAATGGATTAGAAGGGTAAGTAGAGTCAAACTCTATCGCACGATAGTGAACATGAAGAAGTGAAGTTTTTCCTAAAACACCTCGTAGCCTCTCTCTCATAAGTGTGGCGCGCTTCACACACATAAAAGAGACTCTACTTGATGCAGCTTTCAGACACCCTAGGACTCTTGAACCTGATGCTCTGATACAAAGTTTGTCACGCCCCGAGCCTACCCCCTGGACGTAACACGGGACTCAAGAGCACAAGTGATCTCAAGATAACCCTCTGGCATTAGCATGACTTAAAGATAAAGCAAAATGTAAGAACAGAAGCTTAACTGAAGTAATGAGCAACTCAAGCCACTATATAAATAAAAGTCTAAGAGTGACAATCCAAATACAGCTGAACATCTGACTCTATGTCTGAAAGCCTTTACTACTGGCGAGTTGCTAGGACATGCCCCCAACTAATTCTAAATACTAAAATACTAAATACATAATCTAAATACTGAAATGAAACTAAACTCCAAGTCCTCAAAGGAGGAGGACCCACCAAGCTGACTGGATGTGTTGCTGATCTACTAACCATGAACTGGGGAGCGGGCTACAGAATCTACATCATAATAGGATGCAGCACAAAGAAGTATGTGGTCAGTACTATGGAATGTACAGAGTATGTGAGCCATGCATGAATCATGATAAAACAGTTTTAAAGCATGCTTGAAATAATCTTGTTACATAAAGAAGGGGACATGAATAGAAATCAAGTTATAAAGACATAAAACATGAAATAAGGTTTGAGTTCAAAGTATAGGATAATATAACTTCATAGCGTAAAATAATCATGTGGGAGTTTCTCTTCACCGACATAAACCACATTGAGCTACATGTATTCCAGTGTTGTGGACCCACACTAAAAAGAGTTGTCCTAACCGACCAAAGTTAGAACCATGTCATCAGGATCCTGTCATAATAAGCCACATAGGGCAACCTACGGTGGCACGTAGTTCTGGGAATAAGAGTACTCTCACCCAGTCCAACTCGGTGCTAAATACTACTCCCAAAATATATATATATATATATATATATAGCATGAGGTTCACATACATCTGGCATATCTGATGCCAAACTTGTTCATAACATGTTCATAACTTATTCATACCCCATATCGTCATACTACTCATGAATTTTGGTTTAGAAATCGATTCATGAGCATTGATGGAACATCGGGTGTCTTGTCTTGCATACTACTTCATAACATGGAAAGACTTGCACACTTCATGACTTATAAAATTTGCATGGCTCTAGTTCAATTTTATAAAACATATACTCTCATAGAACATAGGAACTAGGCATGCACATGCTTGAAGATCCATAAGGAATTTGCTATCAAAATCCAATTTGGTTAAATCAACCCCTTGCATGTAGAAATTTCCATGGTTAAACTTCAATTCATTAGGTAAGATTCAACATGTAAAAACCCATGTAAAATCATGCAATTTAATAGAAATTTCATAATCAAATCATGAGAAGACCATATTTAGCAAAACTCATAAGAATTGCATAAGAACCCTAATTTGAAGATCATGAAATCAAAATTTGAATAAGGGGTTTTGGGCACAAGGGTGAAAGGAACCCATTGTCGATTACTCACATACCTTATTGAATCTAGCCCACTAAGAGTTTGAGAAGAATAGAGACTTGGAGTGAATCCCTTGCTATGGAGCTTGAAACCCTAACTTGAAGCTTGAGAGGATGGAACTCCTTTTCTTCTTTTGAAAGTTGATAGAAAGAATGAGAGAGAACTTAGGCCAAGTGGAAATAAAAACCCTCCTAAATAGGCATAAAACAACTTAGTATAGGAGTTAAAAGAGTGAAAAATTACAAAAATACCCCTGGTCTTAAACTTGGAAAAAGCTGGAAAAAGTTGGCTTGAGAGATCACGAGTCAGTCCACAGTCCGTTATCCTAAAGGACGAGCCGTCAATTGATCCATGTTTCAAACACCACTTTTAGGGGGTCTATTGGAACTCAACACCATGAGTCACTCTATGGTCCGTGGTTCAGGATGACGGACCATCTTGTTGACTCGTGGTTCTGGCTTTAGGATATGAGGATCCTCTGATCCTCAAGGATTATGAGTGGAAGAATGGGTCGTGGAATAGGTTGACGAGTCGTCAACCCACTCATGGAATTTATAGGACTTGGTACCTCTATGAAGGTGATTCCACGGGTTACAGGATTGATCGTCATTCAAAATGATGACCCATCAAGTCATTCATGGAAACTGGGTAGAAAAGCTAAAATTTGACAAATCACGGGTCACTCTACTGAACGTGGTTTTGTTCTACGGGTCATGAACCAACCAGTGGTTTTGAAGATGAAAATTTTAAGGTTCAGGTCAGCAATCATGAGTCACAGTACGGACCGTGGTTCAGAACCACAGTTCATCATCCCGATCCATAATCACTGACAGTGCTGCAGTAAATTGCCCATAACCTTTTACTCCGGACTCAGATTATTGTGAGGTCAGTGGAGTTGGAAAGAAGGATCAAAAACCTTTAATTTGGTGGGTACTAGGACACCTAACTCTTTATATTTTAGGAGGAACGATGGATTGAAGTTGACCATAGTTTAGTCTTACTTGAAAACTTACTTGGGTGAGGTTCTTTCAACTTAACTTGATGATAGGAGTTTCTCGTGAACATGATTCACATCCAAAGCACTAACCACACTAGAAAAATGATCATTACACTCATGGAAAAGGTTTGGGTATTAGCTTAGGATTTTTGAGGTGTTACATTATGAGGCACTTTTAGGCCAAAGGTGTAGGTCTCCTATTGGTTAGTTTGAGGTAGGTGAGGCAGCTTTGATTGATCCAGATTTGGTTCTTGAGACTATTGGGAAGGTTCAACTTATTAGGGAGAGGTTGAAGACCACTCAGAGTCAACGGAAATCATATGCGAATGTGAGAAGAAGCAAATTGGATTTGAATTTGATGATTGAGTTTTTCTGAAGGTGTCACCCATGATGGGTGTGATAAGATTTGGCAAGAAAGGGAAGCTTAGTCCCCATTTCTTACATCCCTATATTATTCTGAGGAGAGTTGGTAGCGTTGCTTATGATTTGTATTTGCCAAAAGAATTAGAAGCGGTTCATCCGGTTTTCCATATCTCCTTATTGAAGAAGTGTGTTGGTGATCCGACTTTGATTGTTCCTTTGTAGGATATGGGTGTGAAGGATAGTCTCACTTATGAGGAGGTTCCCATAGAGATCCTTGATCGTCAGATTTAGAGGTTGAGAAACAAAGAAGTTGCTTCGGTAAAAGTTCTTTGGAGAAATCATCTTGTTGAGGGAGCTACTTGGGAAGCAGAATCAGCCATGAAAGCCAAGTACCCTCATCTTTTTCCTTTCGATCCAGTTTCCGCTTGAGGTAGTAGTTTCCTCATTAGTATGTCTATATTATTTTATTCCATCAAGCTCCCCTCATTATCTTAGTATGCATGCATGTTTTTAGAAGTTGATTCAGTCATGTTTTAAGTTGCAAGCTTGGTTTCATATTTGTTCTTTAGATTTTGTGTGTTGTTGATTGGTTGGGCTGTTTTCTCTTCAGTTTTCCCTTGTTTAGTCTTCACTCGAGGATGAATGATCCCAAGGGGGAGATATTATAACACCCCAGAATTTGATTCAGCTTTTAAACTTTCCCAGGGATCACGGATCAGATCACGGACCGTAGTCCTAAAGCACGATACATAGTCAGACCCGTGGTCTGCTTGTCGGCAGTGTTCTTCCCTCAGTCAATGGTTCGTGGTTTGGAACCATGGCTCATCCTGTGGACTCGTACTTCATAGTTCCAAAGGACCCCCATAAAGGGTCCTGGATATGACAAATTGGTTGACAACCCATCATCTTAAACCACGGGTTGTCCTTCCATATGTATTTCCTGAGGATCAGAGGATCCTCAGTTCCCTAAGTCAAACCACAAGTCAACAGGATGGTCCGTCATTCTAAATCACGGACCTTAATATGACTCGTGGAAGGAATTTAGAGTAGACCCCCAAAAATGGCTTATGGAATCATGGATCAATTGATGGGTCGTCATTTAGGACGACGACCCATAGACTGACTCATGGTGTCTAAAGCTGAGTCTTTTATCAGCTTTTTCTTAATTAAACCCTAGGGGTATTTTTATAATTACCTACCCTTTTAACTCCTAAGTGAGGTCGTTTTGGCAACTTTTAGTTGGGTTTCTACCCCATTTGGCCTAAGACTCTCATTATACCTCATTCATCTACCAAAAAAGGAAAGTAACTCTCTCTAGCTCCAAGTTCAAGCCTCCTTTTCTTTTCAATTTCACTTGGGTTAGCTTCAATCAAGGTATGTGGGTATTCAATAAGGGAATCCCTCCACCCTTATGCCCAAAACCCCAATCTTCTAAATTGAATTTATGGATTTCTAAATTAGGGTTCTTACCCAAATTGGGAAAAAGTGATGGGCCTTGTTTTAAAGTATTAATTCATGACTTCTTATTCATTATCCATATTTTAATTGAGGTTCCTTAAGTGTTTATAAAAACCCATAAGTTGATGATTAATTCTAGCATGATTTTATTGAATTGCATGTCTTCAAGAAAAATTGGTATGTTTAGATAACATGACCTCTATCTTCATGAAATTGCATGCCTAATTCTTCATGTTATGATTTTAGAAAGGAAATTATATTTTGAATTATAATTTTGCAAAGCTTTAAGACTCATGATTTATAGATTGCATGACATCAGATATGTCCTTATGCTTTTCCAACGGTTTTGAACATTAGATATGTCCCCATTTTATGAAAGGTTTGGCATTCAGATATATCTACCTAAGTTATGAACAGTTTTGACATCAGATATGTCACAAGTCATATGAGCTATATTGTCACACCCTAAGACTTGACAAGGCAGACAAGAAACGTATGAGCACATGTTATACAACTGGTCACTACTAAGAGAAGAGTTACTATTCTCAACCAATAATAAGAGAGTATGTATATATGCAATACTAGCCCATTGAACACGTTGAGGTAAACAAGTGAAACTATAACTACGTATGACAACTTCATAATGTCTACGAAGCCTCTAACAGCATTTGTAACTTTACAATGGAAGATGATCGGAACAGGGCCCCAACTTACCCAAACTATGACTATAAATATTAGTAAAGAATACTAGACATCTATTAGCTCTAGATAAGAGAAGAACTCACCAACTGCTTTGCTGAATATGGAACGAGTACCTAATAAAAAAAGTCTGCTAACTTGTATACATGATCCTGCATATACAAAAATATAGCGCCCAGAATATAGGGACGTCAGTACATATATAACTTGTACTGGTATTTAAAGTAGACATGATAACAAATAGACATATGAGGATGCTTAGTGAAACAATCAAATAACAAAATGAGCAACTATAGAGAACTGAATAATAGAAACTCTAGTCTGGAACTGTAACTTATGAGCGTATAAGTAACAAATACACAATATAAAACTATAACCTATGCATTTGCCTTAGTAACTTATTGTATAAGTTATTCATCATTATAAAGTGCTTAGTAATTTGCCTAGGTGATCTCCTATGCCTACCTTTAAAATAAATAATCATATCCAACCCAAGATGATATATGTCAACTATAAGGCATGTGTTGTCCAAATACTCATGACTATGATTTTATACATATAACTATAATCGTGGTCTGATACGAGGTAAGCCATTTGAGGGCTCACTATAAGGGTCTGCCCACAGACCACATATGCCAGGTATTGGCTCGGGTCAGGGGAAACTAGTGCATGACATTTCAGATGACTCCAAATACAATTAATGCCACAAGGGTGGGTACACAATAATGTTTGGGCTCACTATAAGGGTCTGGTCTCAATTATGTGCACAGAATCACGTCACGCGAGTGTATTAAGTAAAACCTATGAATACCCTTCCCTCGTTAAGGATAACTTTCATCACATAATGAAGGCATATACAAATAAATTATGATAAAAATCATTTATCCATTTACGTATAACCTCCATATAATACTTAATTTCCTTAAACTTGATATTTGGCTATTCAAGTGCTAGTTATTGTTTTATTTCATGACTATGTTGCCTATGTGCTCAAATATCCTAGTGCAACTATGCTATGGCTATTGATTCACATTTATAACACATGACAGATATAACCGGTGACCTCCAGGGGCTCCAAATAATGACTCTTACAATCAGGCAAAACATTATGGATACTCAACTCAAAGGAGTAATATGAATACAATAGATACTGGTAGATAGCTAAGTAACTATGAAGACAAGTAAGTTCAAATGGGAAGAACATATAGATATATGAATATGATAAATATGTAGTCCGGTAGCTTAACATTTAACAAGAAATCTCTGTTCATGTAGGTTATCAAATAACCCTTATGGACTCTTTTCAAAGAAACATGTGACTTCAAGTTGTGTCTTAATGGAAAAAGAGGTTTTAGCTTCACATACCTCCAGTCTTGCTCGAATATCATGGCGTGCTGATTAAGCCTTTCATTCTACAAACAAGATCTATAGTGAATAACAATATGGAGGCTAAATAAGTAGCTAACCAAGAAGCACAGATATACCAACAACACAACAATATCTCACGAGCGACAAGCTCAGAAAACACCATAAATATATGGTGTATCACCACACCCTGCCTCCTAACTGAACACATGACCCCCACTTGAGGTCAAGGTTACTCCTCTTATCATACTTTACCATAAATAGCCCCAAAAAAGCTCAACCAAATGTATAACTTTGAACTCTCGACTTCCGACTTCCGAATACCATCCCGTGAGTTCTTTACCAAAATACATAAAAGCACTCTCATTAATTCGTAGAAGAAGAGGAAGGTTAAGCCTTACATACCTCGGGTGCTTCATAGCTAGTGACAGTCTCGCGAGTACTAAAAAAACTCAAGAATGTTAATTTTGACTTCAAGTTCAATAATCCACCCCCAACACACAATTCTGTCACTTCAAGACATCCAATTTTAGGATTACCATGAGTTAAGTCACGTTTATAAATTCTTAGAATTCATCAATTATAAATCCTCAAGACATACATAACTAAGAAGTAATTTCATAATTACCTTTTGAAGATAACCCATAAAAATCTCCAATATACGGATCCTTGAAATTCTTGAAATAATGTTTTGAATTTGATTACTCCTGTTGGCTTTAGTGCAGATACTCTATCTCTAATCTTGTGAAGAACTAATTTTATTCTCTTCTCAAAAGTACTTGATCAATAGGAGAGGGCAGAGATAAAGATGTGAGCACCGTCTCCGGCAAAGGAAAACTCTAGAATTCCTAAGAAAAGTTTCCACTTTAAACTTTTAAGTTGCCTCCTTCACTTTAATGACCAAATGGGTCACCTAGCCTTTGTGACGGTGGATTTATTTTTGGGGAAAATGTGACCCTTATATAATATGTACTAGACCCCACCAGATATTTAATACTTAAATAATTCTTAAATACCAACTCCTAAAGTTTCTAAAATACATATAAAAACAATTGTAAATATCTTATAAAAGTAAGTCATGTGCTAATATTTCGTAAACACATAAGGTCATATAGAAAATATATTTTATCAAATTCTAACATTCCAACCCAATATCAAGGATATAAATTTTGAGCTACTACTTCTCAAGATAGAAAATATTATATTCTTTTTTCTCTTATTATAAGAACAAAATCTTCATTCTAATGATACATGAATTCCCATCTATAGACTTCCTCAACACGTATAATGTGAGGCATATCCGAAGTTTAGGTGTTCTAAAATCCCCAGGTGATCTCTATACATCCCGTATATTCGTCAGACGGGTCAAACTATAGTCCGAAGATATGGGGTGTTACATATATGTATATGTTTTGAGAGTAATATTTTGCACCGAGCAATGAAGGTTCGATTACCCAAGTCCAAAAAATACATTGCCAGCATAGGTTATGTATCGCATGATGGGATTATGAAAGTGGTTCCACCCTTTACTATCATGGTGCCCTTGCCTTAGCGAGGCATAGAGCAGCTTTGCCAACTAGGGTGATATAGTTGGATTATGGTGTTCCTTACCTTGGCAGGATTCGGAATAACTTTTCTAACTTGGGTTATATAGTTAGATTTCATATAGCTCATATGGTCTATTGTCGGTTATAAGAAACTCCCGTTGAAATCTTTTCAGTTTAAGTTATTTGACACTCTACCTTTGAAGTTGATCTTCTATTTCATGTCTCATGTTTAACTACAATTTTTACTCATGAATCCTCTTATTATGCATGTTGTCAGTGTTTTAAGCATGATTCAAGCACGTTTATATTTGTTATTGCATAGACTCATATATTCAGTACATCCTATAGTACTGACGCATTTTGCGCTGCATCCTTTTATGATGTAGATTTAGGCACCTGCCCTCAGACCTGTGGCTATAATACGCTAGATATTCAGCTGATTATTGGTGAGTCCTCATCATCCGAGGACTAGAGTTAGAGTGTCTATCTTTATGCTTTCATTTCAAATTTTGAGTTAGCTAGGGTCTTGTCCCAGCAACTCTTTATGACAGTTAGAGGCTTTTCAGACATAGAAAGTATTCGAGTCTCCTTTTGGATTTGTATTCCTATTTGACTTGGTTATCTATGCATTTGATTTCGGATCTTCCTATTATGCTTCATCTTATCTATTGATTTATCTAAGTTATGCTATGACCAAGGGTTAGCTTGGGGTACTTGTGGTCCCAGGTCTCGTGTTACGTCTAGGGGGTAGCCTCGGGGTGTGACATCTAGTTACTTTCATAGATGGGCATGAGTTGTATGGTTGTTGAGTTCGGTTGTTAATTGGGGGTCTTGTTGATATTCATATAGACTCGGCTATTCATATGGTCTGGTAATATTCTGTCAATATCATACATTTGCAATTCTAATTTGATAAAAGTGATAGGTCATCAAGTGGTGATTTTTGGTCTAGTTGGGCACAGGACTAGAGGTGGTGAGGTATATGGCTTGACGTGTCCAAGATGGATGAGCTTTGAGGGACCGAGGTCCTAGGGAGTCAGGTTCAACTGGTTAGTAAAACTAGGCTAGTATTCTATGAGTGCTTGAACTAACAGGATTTCAAGGGTAAGGAACCTTGGGGGTTGAATACGCAGAACTCACAGGTAGTCTGTCATTGTTTGGATAAAAGCTAAGGGTCAAGGTGTTTGACTTAGGATCCTAACTTGAGTCAGAGTGGTAAATCAAGGCTTTTTAGGTTGCCTCTAAGTTATCTAGCAGGAGTGGATAATAAAGCTGATTGTTGAGACTGGAACCATTGAGGTACTTATAGTGGTTGGTAAGATGTGTGACTTGGGAAGTCCTAGTGTTAATGGTGACTTGGGAAGTCCTAGTGTTAAGGGTGACTTGGGAAGTTTAGAGTTAAGTGTGGCCTAAGAGGTCCTGGTGTTAATTGTGATTGTGGGAAGGTCTTAGGTGTTATGTTGGACCAGGATGGAATGGTACAGAGTCTCCCAGCAGCGCAGTTGGTAGGGGAGTAGGTAGCGAAGCGTGCAGGGCTGTAGTGGTAATAGTACGGAGGTAGAGACAGATGAGGAAAGACAGGATTCTTGCAATTTATTGCATATTTTCTCTTGATTTCTTATATGATGGTATGCACTGGATTTGGGTCTACCAATAATGCCTACCAGTATGTGTTTTTGTACTGATACTACTCTTGCTATTCCTTTTTGGGTATAGTCTGGTTGCAGGATCAGTGATGTTTCATAGGTACAGGATGATGGCGATCTTCAGCAACTTCTACTCCTTGTTGTCATGGTGGGAGTTATGTCTTATTTTCATTACTTACATTTCTCCTATTGTAGCCCTTGTACCTACTTAGACTAGTTCCTAGGGAGGGTTGTATTCAAGTTTAAAAAAGATTTTATTGTATTTAAGTTTTAAGAGCTTTTCCATTGTTATAAAGATTATTTCTTCATGTTTTACTTTAAATTCCGCAATTTCCTGTTGGATCGCGTGGTAAGGGTTCTCCTATTTAGGTGCTTAGTGTAATGGCCTGACCCGCTAGTTATATTGTCCACTATGGGCCTAGGCCCGCACGGCTTTAAAACGCGTCACTAGAGAATAATGTTTGTTAACTTATATATCCAGCATCTCTCCTGTGTTTTGCCGATGTGGTACTTCTAATCCTAACCTATTATAGACTCCGCGTCCTCCCTGAGGTTTGCCCCACCGAATGGGAATTTTCCTAGACTCAGGACTGATGTTTGCCCTGCCTTACTAGGATTTTCCTAAGCTCAGTTTGAACTCTAGCCCATATTGACAAGGCTGACACAGGAGTGACTCTGATACCATTTGCAACGGCCTGACCCGCTAGTGATATTGTCTGCTTTAGGCCTAGGCCCGCATGGCATTAAAATGTGTCACTAGAGAGTAAGGCTTATTTACTTATATACCCAGCATTTCTCCTATGTTTTGCTGATGTGGGACTTCTAATCCTAAACTGGGTGTTACACTTAGAATAGGAGTCTGCATAGCCCATGGGTTGGGTCATGACAAATGGTATCAGAGCCTAGGTTACCAGTCTCCCAATACAAGAGCAAAATATTGAATAGAGTCCTACGAATTGGCGTGTTGACATCCACATCTAATCTTTGGCAAGCTATGAAACATTGTAGGAAACATCTCTCTTCTTTAATTCCTTTTTTGCGGTTTATTACTTGCTTGTATGGGTTGAGTCCAATTGGTATCTTTCTATTCCAATTAGTATCTCAACAAGGAAAAAAGATATCATTTAACTCCGATTGAGATGTCACAAACAAGGGAGATTGGAATCGGAAATGTTCCAATTGGTTTCTGACCTGGAGGCTATCTAAGAGTATGGATGAATCGGCTAACAGTTATCCATGAGGCGAATAAAAGGTAATAAAACTGATTTAATTGAGTGTTGAATCTTGAGACTTGAGATTGTGCTTATGTATTGATGTTGTTTGAATGACTGCAAATGTGTGGTGTGCAATTGTTTGAATTATTGTGAATATTGTGGTCAGGGAAAGGTCATAACTTGGTTATGTGTTAATGATTAAGGAAATTCTTGTTTTGTGATTTAAAGGGAAAATAGTATGCTAAATGCTGGGCAGGGTCTTATCATTGGTAAAATAATAAGGGAAAAATGATATATATGCTTGTGGAAACTTATGTTTTAAGTGGTTGGTATGTGAATAAGTACCAAAGACAAGGGCTATTATTGCTTAATAGCGGGAATTGCAGTAAGAAAATCTTTGTGGTAACTCATGATTGTGACTTAAGGAAAATTTATTCTGACTTTAAAATTTGTGATTCTTTTAGTGCTAAATTATGGTATGCCTTAATTATAATAGTTTGCATTACATCTGGGTATAGACTTACCATTGATATAGATGGTAAGAGAACAAAAAGGATTGATGATTGTAGGGAAGCTCTGGTTTTGGGACAGTCAAGATTGGTTGAGAACCATGGAAAGGAAAAAAAAAAGGGGGACTAGTAATGTACGATAGCGGGAAGGTGTTATTGTATGCGGTTCTGGTGTGTTTCATAACTAATTTTATGATAATATGGTTTTAAATTGCTAGTTGAGTTGTGAGCTAGTGCATCAATTATAAGGATTAACATTCATGTGCGATAAAAGGAATGGGTAGATATGGTATTACTTGGCTGTTATTTTTCCTTGAGTGATTGAGACATGTTGAGTCGGTAATTTGGGTAGTTATAAGCTAGTTGTGAGGCTAAATAAGCATAGCTTGACCTCGGGTGATAACAAAAAAGTTGGTTAGTTATAAGTGATTGATTGATGAGGGTTAAAGAGACTAATGTAAGTGGTGGTGAAGAATCTATATGTTAATGAAACCCATAGTGGTGTGTTGGCTAGTGGTTATACTTTAGATGGTCTATTCTTATGCGTTGTTCATAGAAGGGTGAAAAGGGTCATAAGGTAGATGTCCCAAGGGGAAAACACGGTGTAGTTTTTGGTAATGCTATGATATTTATATCATTGTTTAGGTTCTAATTGCCCAAGTTAAGATTTTCCTCGGGTTGAGAGTTAGAATATTAAGGCTAGGCTAGTCTTGGGCAAAATTTGAGCAAGGTATGTTCTAGGAAAATACGAAAATAGATTGGATATGTATAGTAAAGTTTAGTTTTATTTTATGTTAGCTAAGGGTATAAGTAACCCGTAGAATTTTTCAAAATAGGGTTCGGGTTAGTAGAACTCTAGGTATTGTGTTTAACAAAAGGGGTTAGTCTGGGATGTCAAAATCTGAGTTTTGTGTTATAAATTTAGCCAAAACTGAGACTGCCTGGAGTTACTGCCTCGCCTATACCGCTATAGAGAGTGGCAAGACACTACTGTGGTGCTGCTATAGCGAAATTTTTTCCATTGTAGCCAGGCTGCTATAGCGGATTGGGTTACCACACCGGGTTTCGATTCCTTGTTGCATGGGAAATTATTTTGTAAAGGTTGTGTGAATATATTTCACTCTGATATTTCGACGAGGCCCTAGATTTCTTGGGCACTCGAGAAGGAGTAATCTAACTGGTCTCGTACAGCTCAAAGGAAGGAATTCCTTGATAGAGCAGGATTAAATTAATTTTCAGTTGAGTTTGGGTACACCGAGGGATCTAAGAGTTTTGGTGGTCCGCGTAAGGCTACATTTACGTTGTCAAGGTAGAGCATTACGATTCAATGGGCTGGTTTATTCTTTTTCTTCAGCTTTAGAGATCATTCAGGGACGAACAATGGGTAAATTAGTATCTGTTGTAATGACCTATTTCATCGTTATTAAGAATATCTACGATCAAGGTAGGTGTCTGTTATTTGTAATAAATGTTAGGATTAATTCTTTAGTATGAGAGTACATTTGGTATGTACTAAGGTCATACAATACTCCTATCACAAAGTTAAGTTAAATGTTTTCTTACCGATTTAGTTTCGGGCTAAGTTCAAACTAGGGTCAACTTCAAATAAGTATTCCTCCTAGAATATAAAGAGTTAGGGGTCCAAATACATACCAAATTAATGATCTTTGGGTCCTCTTTCCAATGCCACCAACCATTTATTAATCTGTTTCCCGAGTAAAATGTTATGACCATTTTACTGAAGACGGTCAATGCTAAAAAGTTGAGGCCGCTGTAGCTGGAATTAGGGCACTATAGCGGTACCGCGGTAGCGACCTTCTAGTTGCTATAGCAGAATGATGGGATTAAAAGGCTTCAAAATGGGTTTTACAATCTCATTCTCTCTTCGTTAGTTAAAAAAAATGAGGGTTGCTCCAAAAACCCTCCTAGGCTGCTCCAAAGCTTGAGAGCCATGGGGAGGGGAGATTTTCGCTAAGGAAGGGCGTCATCATGGATTTTAGGTCCATCTTCTGTCAGGAATCGCATTCACGGAGCCATATTTTATTGTTTAGACCTCTGCAGTGGATGTTTGGCATCCAGGTAGACTAGGTTTATTTGAGTAGCTAGACCCGTATTTTCCTGTATAATATTGTGTAAAATGATGGGAGGATTCATTCCTAGGCCTTCGAGCACGGAGTCTGGAGGAATAATGTGGTGTTTGGGCTGCCTGATTTATGAAGTAATGATAATGTTGTGGGATTTTGATCCAATTCTTATGTATCGTATTGCGTGATGCTAAATTCTAGGGAATTAGATTGTTGGGAAGGTTCAGGGAAACGGAAATGTTATGAATCAAACAAATGGCTGATTATAGTGGGTTTTCAAGAATAATTCAATTAAAGGGAATGGGATAAACGGGAAGATTTGGAGACTAAATGTTAGGGGATATTTTCCCGAAACTGCGTTGTCTTTAAATAAGGGTCCAGAGTTGTTGTAAACGACTATATGTGTCTATAGGGTAAAACAGGAATTAGTCTTCGGATGGGTTAACAAGGTTGAGGTTATGAATCATGTTGCCGGGTAGGTGATGGTTAATGTCTTGCCAAATGCAATATATATACATGTAACTATGTCTTAGTATTGTATGTGTTCTCATGCTTAGGAAAGGAAGTTAAGAATATCTAAGTGTTTGGGGTGTTAATTATGTGAAATGAACTTGATTGTTGCTTGTTGGTATACAAGGGTGTGTTTTGTTCATTTAAGTATTGATTGTTTGCTTTGTGTGATATCTGGTTGGTTCGGGTACCATGCCTGGTACGGGATACTAACAGTTGGCTCGGGTACTATGCCTGGTACGGGCTACTAATGGTTGGCTCGGGTACCACGCCTGTTACAGGTTCTATATCGGTTGGCTCGGGTACTACGCCTGGTGCAGGTTTAATTTTGCATTGTTAACTATATTTGTTAATGGTTCCATGATTGGACCGGGTTTATTGTTGAATCTGTGATTGATTATATTGTTCCTTGACAGGCCGTGTTACTACACTTAAATGTGGGGATGGTCATGGGGTGGATCGGACATCGCATATTAACACTTAGGTGTTGGTCTAGGAATTCTTGATTGGTCCAGGTAATGAAAAAGGGTAAATGTCATGTTTATTGCTTGTTGTTAAATGATTATTGAACATATTCCCCATAGTTGATAAGTTAGAAGGTAGACTGAGAGTCTGGAGTTATACTATTGGTTGTTATTACATGTTGTACTACTTTAATCAGTATGAGTTTACTTATTGTTCTTTATATATTGGGTTCCTGAGGGGGCTGCAATTTATTATTACTTGACATATATATTGGTCCTCGGAAGGTCTGGGTATCTTGCAAGTTGTGACATAATATTAGGTGGTCTAGTTACTTGCATAGATAGGCATGACTTGTATGGTTGTTGAGTCGTGTTTTCAAATGGGGGTCTTGTTGATAGTCATATAGACTCGACTGTTCATACGGTCTGGTAATATTTTTTCAATATCATACATTTTCAATTCCAACTTGATAAGAGTGACAGGTCGGCAAGTGGTGATGCCTTGGCTAGTTGTGCACAGGACTAGAGGTGGTGAGGAATATGGCTTGACGGGTCCAAGATGGGTGAGCTTGGAGGGACTGAGGTCCTAGAGAGTCAGGTTTGACTGGTTAGTGAAACTAGGCTAGTATTCTATGAATATTTGAACTGATGGGATTTCAAGGGTAAGGAACCTTGGGGGTTGAATACGCAGAACTTACAGGCAGTCTGTCATTGTTTGGCTAAGGGCTAAGGGTCAAGGTGTTTGACTTAGGATCCTAACTTGAGTCAGGGTGGTAAATCAAGGTTTTGTAGGTTGCCTCTCAGCTAGCAAGCAGGAGTGCATAGTAAACCTGATTGTTAAAACTGGAACCACTGAGGTGCTTATAGTGGTTGGTAAGATGTGTGACTTGGGAAGTCCTAGTGTTAAGGGTGACTTGGGAAGTGCTAGGGTTAAGGGTGACTTGGGAAGTCTTAGAGTTAAGTGTGGCCTGAGAGGTCCTGGTGTTAATTGTGATTGTGGGAAGGTCCTAAGTGTTACGTTGGACCAGGATGGGATGGTATAGAGTCTTCCAACTGCGGAGCTGGCAGTAGAGCAGGGAGAAAAGAGTGCAAGGTTGTAGTGGTAATAGTACGGAGATAGATATGGATGTGGAAAGACTAGATTCTTGTAACTTATTGCATATTTTCTCTTGATTTCTTATATGATGGTATGTAGTGGATTCGGGTCGACCAATAATGCCTACCAATACGTGTTATTTATATTGATACTACTCTTGCTATACCTTTTTGGGTATAGTCTGGTTGCAGGATAAGTGATGTTTAATAGGTACAGGACGATAGCGATCTCCAGCAGCTTCTACTATTTGTTTCCATGGTGGGAGCTGTGTTTTCTTTTCATTACTTGCATTTCTCCTGTAGTGGCTCTTGTACCTGCTTACACTAGTTCCTAGGGAGGGTTGTATTCAAGTTTAAAAAGAATTTTCTTGTATTTAAGTTGTAAGAGTTTTTCCATTATTATATAGATTATTTCTTCATGTTTTACTTTAAATTCCACAATCGCCTGTTGGATCGGGTAGTAAGGGTTCTCCTATCTAGGTGCTTAGAATAGATGCCCGCACGATCTGGGGGTTGGGTCGTGACATAATTACTTCTAATTCATTTATTTAGAAAAATTTAAATTTCACAACTTATTTGTTGTGTGTTTTATTTTCCACTATTTATTTATATGTGTCAACAACTTCCTTCCAAGGAATGCTTATTTGATAGTTTAGACGGTTTTTTCTAGGGACGAAATCAGATTTTTCTTTATAAAAAATTTATGTCTAGGTGGATGTTATGTTTGTACAGAAAGAGTCACTTTAGTACTAATTGTACATGTATAATGTTGTACTTTTAAAATAATTTTTATTTTGCGTATATATATATATATATATTCTTGACGATGCAGAGATGGGCATGGGGTCTTGGACTCATGCCAAAAAAAATTGAACTTGAAGAGGCACTTGACAATGTTAAGAGGAGCCATCTCATTCATGAGATATTGATGTATACATATATTCTCCTCTTTTTTTTTTGGGTTTCCACCCGGTATGCGGTACCCACATTTGAACCCTGACTAATCTGAATCCTATAAGACCCATTTAAGGAAAAGCACTCCTAACATAATTTTTTCATACCTAAAGACTCGAACCCGAGACCTCTGGTTAAGGTTTAAGGATATTTTCCATTCAACTACAACCCTTGTTAGTGTATATTCTCTTCCTTATTGTAATATTTTAAGTAACTTTACTAAGTTTGCAATATTTATGGTTTTGATTTCTCCATCAGAATAACTTATTTAGTTTAACTCCAAGGAAGCTTTCTAGTAGTCATATACATACACTTAGTTAATAACATTTGATGGAGTTTAATTTATATACCTTGATATTTTTAAACGATTATTATTTTACTCTATCTAGTTGATAATAGTAATCAAAAGGATGGGAGAATATCAACAAAGTTTGTGGTGGAGTGGTAAGTACTCATCCTTAACTAGGGGTGTCGAGTTTGAGTCCTACTAGATACAAAGTCTTCTTTCTTAGTGAGCGTTTTACCCTCGACCGTAGACTTTTTATGCTGCAAATCAGAATTTAGTTACGCCCTAATGTGAGTATCAAACACAGGATAAAGGAAATCGTTACAAACAGATTAGCATAGAAAGACAAAAAAAAAGGATATGCTACGAAAGGCAGCTCAGGTCATTAGGACAGTACTTAAACCATAACGAGGGTTGAACATAGTGATATTAGCATCTTATGATGCTCAATATACTGTTCAACAATCAACAAAATTCAGTAAAAGCCCAAACCTAAAGAATCATAGTAAAGAAATGTCTACAACACAAGATTGAGAAAAAAGATAGCAATGTGAACATTAAATTAAAATAGCACACAAAAGGAACTTGCAACACAATAACATCAAAAAGGGCAAGTAATAGAGGCAAAATAAGCTTACTTGGGTGCCAAGTACAAGTGGGACATCTGTAAATAAGTACCAGCAGATCTAAAATGTTAGCTAACAAGAGAAACCACCTTAAAGTTGGAAATTAACAAATGAAGGTGCAGAAGAAGATGGACAGAATGAAGAGAACAAGAAAAAGAAAATTCAAAATCAGTAATGCCACACACAAGATAGGAGATAGAAGATGAAGCTCGACTGGTCAGAGAGACAATAGGAACACAAGAATCATCATGTTTGAGGTAAGAACAACTGATAACAGAGAGAAGGCGGAGAGTTCTAGACTCTCCATTTCAAAATTGAGAAGATTACTTTCTCACTTTTACAATCTGCTTTATTTGGTTTTGTTGCAAGACTTTAATAATTAATAAGTAGTTATTGGGTTTGGGGCCCACTGACCTTGTTCTAAAAAAAAGGCATCAAACACTAGATGAAAAATGAAAAAATGGGAGAATAATCACATATATTCATCTTTTAAGTTTATGTACAATCTTCTACTTATATTTCATTTGTTCATGGTACACTCCATGAACTAGTTGGCATTTTATGGCTTTTGGGATGCCAAAGATGGCATGTTCAACCTGAATGGTTGGTTCGTTTGGGTCTCAACCAAGTAAATTCTCTTGATATAGAAGAGGTATTAGTTACTTTTAATTTGGTTTAATTGATAATAATTACTTCTAATTCTTTGATTTAAAAAAGCTAAATTTCTCAACTTCTTTATTGTGTGTTTTATTGCCCTTTATTTATCTATATGTGTTGGCAACTTCCTACCAAGGAACGCTAATTTGATAGTTTAGAGAGTCTTTTCTAGGGAAGAATTCATATTTTACTATATATATAAAAAATATGTATAGATGGTTGTTTTGTTTTGTACAAAAAGAGTCACTTTAGTACTAATTTTACATGTATGTTGTTGTACTTTTAAATTAATTTTTAATGCGTATATATCCGGATATGGGCATGGGGCCTTGGACCCATGCCAAAAATTCTTGAACTTGAAGAGGCCCTTGACATTGTTAAGGACCCACACTCATTCATGGGATAATGATGTAGACATATATTCTCTTCTCTTTTTGGGGGGTCTCCACCCAGTGTGCGACACCGACATTTGGACCCTGACTAATTCGGATCGCGTAAAGCCTATTTAAGGGAAAGCACACCTAACCTGATTTTTTTCATACTAGGGACTCAAACCCGAGACCTCCGGTTAAGGTTGAAAAATCTTATCCATCCAAGTACAACCCTTGTTAGTGTATATTCTCTTTCATATTGTAATCTTTTGGGTAACTTTAGTAAGATCACAATAGTTATGGTTTTGATTTCTCCATCAGAAAAACTTATCTAGTTAAACTCTAAGGAAGCTTTATAGTAGTTATATACATATACCTAGTTAATTATACTTGACGGAGTTTAATTTCTATACCTTGGTATTTTTAAAAGATCATTATTTTACTCTATCTAGTTGACAATGGTAATCAAAAGGATGGGAGGTTATCTACAAGGTTTGCGGTGAGTGGTAAGTACTTGTCCTTAATGAGAGTTGTCTGGTATGAGTCAAACTAGATATGAAGTCATCTTTGTTAGAAAGAGCTTTACCCTCGACGTGACACTTTTTTAAGCTGCGAATCTGAATTTAGTTGCGCCCCAATACGAGTACCAAACACAAGATAAGGAAATAGTCACAAACATGTTAGCTATAATGAATGGGTTCATCATTACGGGTAAACCTTCATGCCAAGTTTTGAGTTGGAAAACTTTCGAGTTTGGGAGTTGAAAATTTTGGGCTAGGCTAGTCTCGGATGAATTCTAAGAAAGGTATGGTCTAGGTAAATCTGGGTGAGGATTGGGTAATGTGTCTTGAAGTGAACTAGTTTTTCCGTTAGCTAAGATATAAAGGAGTCCGGGAGAATTCTCGAAAGTGAATTCGGGTAAGTAGAACTCTCGGTATTAAGGATGATGTTAAGGGGTTGATCAAGAACGTTAGGAGCTGAAGGTGTGTTGTAAAATGAACCCTTTTGGGAAAATTCTTGAGTTTCTGCCCATGACGAGTGCGGTTGCAGCGCGATATCGGTGACCGCTATAGTGAATAAATATCTGCTATAGCGGAATTCAAAATTGGTCAACACCGTCATAGCGGTAGGTTCCTCTATGGCGGCAGTGCTATAGTGGTGTATGAACTACTATAGCGGATTAATTCAGGATTTAATGCAGAAAACTGTCCCAAAATGTTCAATTTTTCCTCAACTGCATTTTGGAGAAGGGCAGGGTGATTCTAGGAGATTTTACTCTGTTTTGCATTATTTTTTATTCCCAAGGTAAGGATTCTACTCCCCTAACTTCATACTATCTTTCGTACATCATAGAATTGATAGTTGAGGACTTAGGGAAGGATTTGGAATAACCTCAAAATGTTAGAATCCAGGGAAAGAGGGGATTCTAGGGCGTAGAAGCTCTTTGGTTTTGATTATTCTTGATGGGTTATGATCATTTAGCCATAATTCTCTAAATTTATTCATAAAAATAGTAGCATTAGGTGAATTGATGGCGGGAAATCCCGAAAATGGGTGGAATGATCATAGTTTAGCCTGGGGAATGGGAATTTTGTATAATCCAGATATTTTAGGCCAGTTAATTGATTGTAGTTGTTATATGTTTGTTTTTAGACTAAGAACAAGTAAGAGCTTCGGGAAACGGGAAGGCTCCGGTTCAATAGAGCTTGTGAGTAATTCAAGGTAGGTGATGGTTATTGTTTTCCCAATATGCATTATGTGTTCATGTACTAATGCTTAGTATTGTATGAGTTGCATGCTTAGGGAATGATTATGAATGTCTAATTGTCCGATATCAGTCTGGTGAAATGAACTATGTGTTGTTGCTTGTTGGTTTACAAGTGTATTTTGTTCATTGTTTGTTGGTTGTTGGATTTTCTGTGTGACATTCAGTTGGATCGGGTACCACGCCTGGTACAGGATGCCTATTGGTTGGCTTGGGTACCATGCCTGGTATGGGAATACTAACGGTTAGCTCGGATACCATACCTAGTACGGGAATAACATCGGTTGGCTCGGGTACTACACCTGGTACAGTTTTGATTTACTTGTATTGATTGTATTCCTTCGATGATTCCATGAGTGAGCCGAGTTGTATTCTTGAAATGTGATTATTGCATATGGTCCATGAGAGGTCGGGTCATTATACTTAAATGTGAGGTTGATTTTGGTGTAGATCGAGGTTTCATGTCTAATACTTAGGTGATGTTAGGGGGATTCTTTGTGGGTACGGTCTATGTAAAAAGAATATATGTTGATGTCATTGAGTGTGGTCATGATTGTTAATTAGTTCATGTGTTAATAAGCTGAGGAAGAGACTTGTAGTCTAGTTATGTTGCTGGCTTGTTACATGTTTACTTTGCTTTAATCAGTGCTGGCTACTGTTCATATCTTGTCTATTTGGAACTTACTGATGATCCTACTAGTACACGGTGATTGTGTACTGATTCTGCACTTGCTTTCATTTTTGTGAGCACGGGAAATCTACCGGTGGTTGCGCGCGACCTCACTTATAGTCCCAGCGTTTTCAGATCTCAAGGGTGAGCTACTTCGGTAGACCTACCTTGTCATCTTCAATTAGTTATAGCCCACTTGTTTCAGACTTAAACTCTCATTTACTTGGGGTTGCATCCCCGTATTCTAAATTTGGTAGATGTTTTGGTACGATGACCTTCAGTTTCTAGGAAGGATTTTCCACAGATTTTGTTATGATAGTACTTTGAGATATTGAATGTTAGTTTATTTTATGCACTATTTTTGAGCTGTTAGACTTTGCTTAGTGTTGGGTCGGTATTGGTCCGCTCATCTAGGGGGATTCGGGTGGGTACCACTCACGATGGTCTAGGTCGTAACAAAGATGATATCAGAGCCCTAGATTCGTTGATCTCATTGTACCAAAATGAGTCTAGTAGAGTCTTGCATAATGGTACAGAGACATCGGTACTTTTCTTCGAAAGGCTATAGGACTTTAGAAAACTATCTCTTCTTTCTTCCTTCATGTTATAACTTGATTCCAATTGGTATCTGATGATACAAATTGGTATCTAACTCTTTCACTCTTCTGTCCGCAGATGGTTAATACGAGTAACAATGGAGCGAGACCAGCGATCCCAGCAGTGGGCCCCGCTATCACAAGTAGAGGAACGGCCAAGAGCAGGGGCCGAGGTAGAGCAACACCTGCCAGGGGTGGAGCTCAAGCCTCTGCAGGTGCATGAGAGGCCACCCCTCCCCCGCCTCAGAATCAGGTTGAAGAGGAAATTGAAGTTGTTGTTGAGGAGGTCACAGAATAGGCGGAGGCGGCACCTGCTGGAGGTGCAGGCCTTCCCTCTATCACGCTCGAAGCATTTCAGTAGGTGTGGAGCTTTCTAAGTGGACTGGTTGGTGCGGGAGCCACCCCCACGGGTATTGCAGATCAGGCTCTCGGCACCCAACCAGTGGTTACTACAGTTCCTCGGATAGATGCGATGTCAGGCACAGACAATCTCTTCAGACCATTGCTAGGTCCGGTTATGACAGGAAATGAGCACGAGATGTTAACTCAGTTCTTCAAGCTAAAACCTCCTACATTTCAAGGAACTGAGAAGGAAGATGCGTATGAGTTCAGATTGGACTGTTATGAGAGGCTTCACAAGCTGGAAATTTTGCAACATTATAGGGTTGAGTTAGTCACTTTTCAGTTGCAGGGTGATGCTAACCAATGGTGGAGGTCTCATATGGAATGTCGGCCATCGACTTTTCCTCTGCTGACTTGGACAGAGTTCCATGCTCTCTTTTTGGAGAAGTATGTGCCCCGTACCTTGAGGGATCGCAAAAAGGATGAGTTCCTGGCTCTGGAATAGGGTAGCATGTCGGTCTCCGCTTATGAGGCCAAGTTTCATGCCTTGTATCGTTTTGCTATGCCATTGTTGGGTACCGAAGAGAAGAGGATTCGGTTGTTTGTGAAAGGGTTGAATAATGAATTGCAATTTTTGTCCGTGCACATGACCTCTGCAGGGAAGAGCTTCAATGAGGTCACAGACTATGTCAAAAAGTTAGAAGGGGTCAGGTAGGTTGGGTAGGCTAAGGTGTTAGCCAAGAAATCCCGAAACGATAGAAATTTCAGTAGTTCGTACTTCAGGGGCCACAATCAGCAGGTGTACACTGCCCGTCCTATTCAGTCAGCTCTGCCAGCTGCCACAGGTGGTCGTCCAGGAGCTAGTCAGCAATTCTCAGCTCCTAGAGGCCAGGGAGCTTCTTACACATCTACCAGCAGGACTACTCTTGATCGCAGGTGCTTCCATTGTGGTGATCTGGGTCACTTTAAGAGGGAGTGCCCTCACATACAGACGGTTAATTAGAATCAACAGCAGTCCAAGGGTGTGATCCCATCAAGTAGAGGTGGTCATGCTAGAGGTCGTCCACAGGGTGGGCGAGGTAACTTTCAGGAAGGTCAGGGAGACCAGAGTAACGACAGCGTGGGTAGGGAAGTGGCACAGTCGATAAGGGAAGTTTCTCAAATTGATGATCGGGCTCACTATTATGCCTTTCCAGGGAAGTCAGACGCAGAGGCATCAGACGCGGTGATCACATGTACAATTCTTGTCTGTGATAGGATGGCTTCCATACTTTTTGACCCAGGTTCTACATACTCTTATGTTTCTGTTAAGTTTGCTTTGGGTCTGGAATTGAAATATGATATCCTTGATTCCCCTATCCATATTTCCACCCCCGTTGGAGAATCTTTGATAATGACTCATGTTTATCGTACTTTCTCAGTGGTGTTTGTGGGTTTGAAGACTTAGGTAGACTTTGTTATTCTAGATATGGTAGACTTTGATGTTATTTTGGGCATGACCTGGTTATCTCCTTATCATGCAGTATTGAATTGTAATGCTAAGATTGTGGCTCTAGAAATTTTGGGTAAGGATAGGCTAGAGTGGGAAGGTGTGTTCAAGCCTAAGCTGGCTAAGATCATATCATTTGTCCGGGCTAGGAAGCTAGTAGGGAGAGGATGTTTGGAATTTTGGGCTCATCTTTAGGATGATAGTATGGAGTCTCCACCGATTAAGTCAGTTTCGATTGTTTTGGAGTTTCAGGAGGTATTTTTGGCGGACCTGCCTGGTATGCCTCTGGATAGGGATATTGATTTTTGTATAGATTTGGATCCAGGTACTCGCCCAATTTATATTCCTCCATATCGTATGGCTCCGGCAGAGTTGATGGAACTTAAGGCTAAACTTTAGGAACTCTTAGATAAGGGTTTTATCCGTCCCAGTTCTTCACCTTGGGGTGCTCCAGTCTTATTTGTGAAAAAGAAGGATGGTAGTATGTAGATATGCATAGACTACAGGCAATTGAACAAGGTTACCATCCAGAACAATTACCCTTTACCCCGTATAGATGATCTCTTTGACCTGCTTCAAGGTGCATCTGTGTTTTAGACCAGATGAATTGATGGTAGCATTAGGTGAAGAAATTTATCCATAAAAATGGTAGCATTAGGTGAATTAATGGTGGGAAAGCCCAGAAATGGGTGGAATGATCATAGTTTGGCCTGGGAAATGCGAATTTTGAATAATTTGGGTAATTTAGGCCAGTTAATTGATTGTAGTTATTGTATGTTTGTTTTTAGACCAAGAACAAGCAAGAGCTTCAAAAAATGGAAAGGCTCCGGTTCAATAGAGCTTGCGAGTAATTCAAGATAGGTGATGGGTGTTGTTTTCCTAATATGCATTATATGTTCATGTACTAATGCTTAGTATTATATGAGTTACATGCTTAGGGAATGATTATGAATATATAATTGTCCGGTATCAGTCTGGTGAAATGAACTATGTGTTGTTGCTTGTTGGTTTACAAGTGTGTTTTGTTCATTCTTTGTTGGCTATTGGATTTTCTGTGTGACATTCGGTTGGCTAGGGTACCACGCCTGGTACAGGATATTTGTTGGTTGGCTCGGGTACCACGCCTAGTACGGTAATACTAATAGTTGGCTCGGGTACCATGCCTGGTACGGGAATAACATCAGTTGGCTTAGGTACCACGCCTGGTACGAGTTTGATTTACTTGTATTGATTGTATTCCTTTGATGGTTTCATGAGTGATCCGGGTTGTATTCTTGAAATGTGATTATTGCATATGGTCCATGAGAGGCGGGGTCATTATATTTAAATGTGAGGTTGCTTTTAGTATAGACCAGGGTTTCATGTCTAACACTTAGATGATGTTAGGGGGATCCTTGGTGGGTCCGGGCTATGTAAAAAGAATTTATGTTGATGTCATTGAGTGTGGTCAATGGTTGTTAATTGGTTCATGTGTTAATAAGCTAAGGAAGAGACTTGTAGTCTAGTTATGTTGTTGGCTTTTGCGTAGACCTTATATTTGTACTATAAAATCATGAAATAATATATAAGTATATATATACTCAACCCACATACAAAGGCAGGCGGATGGCCCAGTGGAGAAGAGGCCAGTACCAAAGCTTACCCCTCCGTGAGGTTATGGGTTTGAAACGCAAGTGCTGCACTTTTATTATTTTTTCGTCTTTTAGTCAATTAGTTACTTTTTTGCAAGGTTTAGTTCGCTTTTTCTAAAAAAAAAAAAAAGTAACATTAAATTAATAATTAAAAAAGATAACATAAAACTAATAATTAATGAGGCAAAAGAAAACTCGGACGATTGGTTTATTCAACAGAGACCTCAAAAGTCAAAGCAAAGGATCGCCCAGTTAACCTTTGGCCACTGTCGTCGGCTTTGTCACCCGCCACTGCGCGTTTATGACTGTGTCGCCCACTGCTTGTCGAAGGCTCGGAGTTTTGTCTCTTGATATAGTGGTATGTATTGTTTTCTCTACTTCTCTTTTAGTCTTCTTGGTTTTCCTCTTTCTTCTTTTCCTAATTTTTCTTTAACTTGAATTTTGATTGTTGAATGGTAATTGCTAATAATGTTTTTAGTTATACAAGTTCTTTCTTGCAAGTGATAATTTTGAGAAAAATTTTTGTTCTTTTAATTTCGTAAATGTAGAATAACCATAACTAAGATAATTACGGTAAAACATACAATTCTAAGTATAATTTGTGTTTTGCGATTTCTAGGACTTTTAAGCGAGACTCAATATGATTACGAAATTTTTCAAGCTATTTTTTGCCAAGTTCTCTATCGCCTGTCAATCTTTTTAGAGCATCGGATAATGACAAAAGATTGACCAATTTGGATCTTAAATCAGATCCTGCTGAAAGAAAACCAATTTCAGAATTTTCTTCAAATGTACGTGATCGGGTAAGGAGATATTATATACAAAAGAAACCTTGGCAGCCTGATATATCTGTTTTACCAGTAATAGATTTTGGAGGAATACCACGTCATTTTAATCCTGAATGGTTTAAATCTCCATATTTTCAATGGTTAGAATATAGCATTAAAAAAGATGCAGCATTTTGCTTATGTTGTTACTTGTTTAAAAATGAGCTTGGAGAATATGGAAAAAAGTGAGTAATTCTTTCACAACGAAAGGTTTTCGAAGTTGGAACAAGGATTTAGAAAGGCTTCAAAAGCATGTGGGTGAAGTGAATAATGTTCATATTCGATGTTTCAAGATAATGCTAGATTTAATGAATCCTGAACAATCTATTCTAGCCTCATTTGACAAGCAATCCAAAAAAATTAAAGGTGAACATCGGGTTCGCTTGAATGCTTCAATTGATGTGATAAGGTATCTTTTGAAAGAAGGAATGCCTTTTTGGGGTCACAATGAGTGTGTCACTTCTACAAGAAGAGGTCATTTCCTAGATCTCTTAAAGTGGTATGTGGATAAGAAGGAAGATGTGAAAAATATTGTATTAGAAAAAACTCCAAAAAATAACACCATGACTTTCCCCGATATTCAAAAAGACATTGTAAATTCTTGTGCAAAAGAAACGGTGAAAGCAATTATTGAAGATTTAAATGGAGATTACATTGAGATATTGGTTGATGAATATAAGGATGTTTCTCATAAGGAAGAAATGTATCTTGTTCTACGGTATGTCAACAAGGAGGGTAAGCTTATTGAGCAAATTCTTGGTCTTGTTCATGTTAAAGACACATCTGCAAAGTTATTAAAAGAAGCGATCTATTCTTTGATTTTAGATCATTCTTTGAGTCAATCTCAAATACGGGGGCAAGGTTATGATGGAGCTAGTAATATGCAAGGAGAACTTAATGGTCTTAAAAGTTTGAATTTTAAAAGATAATTCTTCGGCATATTGTATACATTGCTTTGCTCATCAGTTGCAATTGACTCTTGTAGCTGTTGCTAAGAAACATCATGATGTGAATAATTTTTTTGATATTCTTGCCAATGTTCTAAATATTATTGGAGGTTCTTTTAAGCGCAGGGAGATGCTTCGAGATGATCAAGCTAAAAAAATTAGAGGAATTACTAGTGCTTGGTGAAGTTCATATGGAAAGTGGATTAAATCAATAACTTGGACTTCAAAGGCCTGGTGATACTCATTGGGGATCTCATTTTAAGACAGTAGGTAACTTCATTTCCTTATTCTCATTAATTGTTCATGTACTTGGAGTTCTTGAAAATGAGGGTGCAAATTATCATGAGAAAGCAATGGCAAAAAGTTTAGTGGAAGACATTAGATCTTATGAGTTTATCTACATGTTGCATTTGATGTTAAAAATTTTGACAATTACATATGATTTGAACATGGCTTTACAACGAAAAGATCAAGATATTGTTAGTGCTATGAAGCTTGCTGATTTCACAAAGAGACAATTACAATCGATAAGGAAATCTAAATGGAATTCTTTGTTAGAAGACATCTCTTTATTTTGTGAAAAGAATGATATTGTGATTCCTGAAATGGATGAGAAATATGGTCTTGGAAAGTCGAAGCGTAAGAGCTCAAGTGTTACATATTTTCATCATTTGTGTGTGAAAGTCTTTTATGCTGTCATTGATTTGTAACTTTCAGAGCTTAATAATCGCTTTAATGAAGTGAATACTGATCTACTTCTTGGCATAGCTAGTTTGAGTCCTGACAATTCTTTTGCAAATTATGATAAAAACAAGATTATGAAGCTTGCTACATATTATCCAAATGAGTTCAGTGCCTCCAAGATTGAAGATCTTAGTTTTGATCTTGACAATTTTATTTACTATGTGAGAGAAATGGATAATGTTTTTTCAAATTTGAAAGAACTTGGAGATCTTTCAATGAAATTGGTTGAAACAAATATTCACAAGACATGGGGACTTGTTTATTTGCTTGTGAAGTTAAGCTTGATATTACCCATGGCTACTGCAACAACGGAAAGAGCTTTCTCCTCAATGAAGTTTATTAAAAATTACTTGCAAAGTAGAATTGGTGATGACTTTTTGAATGATTGTTTAGGTTGTTATATAGAGGATGAAGTATTTGAAAGTGTACCTAATGATGCAATCATTGATCATTTCAAAATATGACAACTCGCCGAGTGAAATTGTAATGATAATGCTTATATTTGTAATGTTTAAGTAGTTCATCACTTTATTAAACATATTAAATATTGTTATTTGTTAGACCATTTGGCGGTTGTTATACATTAGCTTGAGATCGTTGTCTTGTCATGAAATTCGGAACCCACAGACTTCAAATCCTGGCTTTGCCACTACTTGTTAGTGTATATTCTCTTCCTTATTGTATTATTTTAGGTAACTTTAGTAAGTTTGCAATATTTATGATTTAGGTTTCTCCATCAGAACACCTTTTCTAGTTTAACTCCAAGGACATGCTTAAATTTTTAAATCTTAGAGTTGTTCAATTAAATCTTTAGCTTAAGGAGTTGAATTGAAAACCCCTGAAAAAGGGATTAGAACTCAGATGGACATGCTTAAATTGAAAATAAAGATAAAAAAAAAAAGAGTTGATCTTTATATGCTGCCAGATCTAGGACTTGTTAGCACAATTCTTTAGATTCAAGCCATAAAATAGAAAATAATGGAACCAAAGATTAGATCTCAAATTGACATCCTTAAATGTTTGACACATACATAAAAGGTCATCAAAAACAAATGAAAGATCAGAGACAGCACGACAAAAGATTTGTTCTCTTTATTTTATTAGTTGGAATGCAAGGGAAATGAGCGAAAAAGTCATGTGAGGGCCTCAGTTTTTGTCATGAGTTAGATGAAAGATAAGAAAAACAGGTGGAGAGACCAATATATTGTGAAAGTTATAGGACTGGGGAGGTTGTTAGGTCGATGAAGCTTGATTTATAGGTTCTAACTGTGTCATTAAATTTACTAAATCACCTTTACTAACCTTAAAAATTACTCAAAATGCATAGATATTAACGTAAAGCAACGATAATGCTCTGTAAATGATGTGTATTGCTATCATGTTCATATCTATATTTGACACGTGAAAGCCTTTAACTGCCTTAAAAGTAAACATGTTGTGTTTCTCGTGATTTTTTTTTGTCAGAGTGCAAAAATCAGAGGAAATGGGGAAACATGTTTAAAGAGATGCTTCTTTTAAAGATTACATTAACTTAATTCTCTTGTTGTTCATATCAATTCATCTGATGACGTAATATTTGAGCCATCATCCATGTGTGTACTCTATATATATATATATATATATATATATATATATATTCTTGATGATATGCCAAAAATTCTTGAACTTGAAGAGGCAGTTGACATTTTTGAGAGGACCCATACTCCTTCATGGGATAATGATGTACACATATATTCTCTTCTTCTTTTTCTGGGTTTCCACCCGGTGTTGCGATACCCGCAATTGGGCCTTGACTAATTCAGATCGCGTAAGGCTCATTCAAGGGAAAGCACTCCTAACATGATTTTTTTAATACCTAGGGACTCGAACTCGAGACCTTTGGTTAAGGATGAAGGATCTTATCCATCAAACTAGAACCCTTGATAGTGTATATTTTCTTCTGTATTGTAATATTTTGGGTAACTTTAGTAAGTTTGCAATATTTAAGGTTTTGATTTCTCCATCAGAACAACTTATTTAGTTTAACTCTAAGAAAGCTTTCTAGTAATTATATACATCGACCTAGTTAATTATATTTGACGAAGTTTAATTTCAATACCATGACATTATTTAAAGATCATTATTTTACTCTATCTAGTTGACAATAGTTATTAAAAGGTTGGAAGAATGTCAACAAGGTTTGTGGTGGAGTGGTAAGTACTCATTCTTAACTAGAGGTGTCATGTTTGAGTCCGACTGACTTTTTTATTAATTATGAAAGTCTTGCAACAAAACCAAATAAAGCAGAATGTTAAAGTAAAAGAGTAATCTTCTCAATTTGGAAATGGAGAGTCTAGAACTCTCCGCCTTCTCTCTGTTGGTAATTTTTCTAAGCTCAATGTTGATGAATCTGATGTTCCGATGGTTTCTCTGAACAATCGAGGTTCATCTTCTAGCTCCTACCTTTTGTCTGGCATCACTGATTTTGGATTTTCTTTTGCTTGTTTTCTTCATTCTGTGCATCCTCTTCCGCATCTTCATTTGTTCATTTCCAGCTTCAAGGTGGTTTCTCTTCTTAGCTAACATTTCAAATCTGGTAGTACTTGTTTCCCAATGTCCCGCTTGTACTTGACACCCGGGTAAGCTTCTTCTGCTTATATTACTTGCCCATTTCGATGTTGTTGTGCTGCAAATTCCTTTTGTGCGCTCCTTTAAATTAATGCTTACACTAGTAGCCTTTGGTTCTCAATCTTGTGCTGCAGACGTTTCTTTACTATTCTCTTATATGTTTAGGCTTTTACTGAATTCTGTCGATTGTTGAACAGTAGATTGAGCATCATAATAAGCTAATACCACACTCTGTTCAACCCTCGATGTATTAAGTACTGTCCCAATGACTTGAGTTGTATGTCGTGGCATATGCCCCCTTTTTTGTCTCTGTGTGCTAATTTGTTTGTAACGATTTTTTGTATCCTGTGTTTGATACTCATATCGGGGCGCAATTAAATTCGAATTCGCGGCATAAGAAAGTCTCACGTCAAGGGTAAAGCGCTTTCTAACAAAGATGACTTTGTATCCAGTATTACAAAAGATTGCATACAAAAATAATGAAGTATAAAATAGTGTAATTGAAGTTACAATATATGTTATATTATATTTATTTAAATGGCAAAGTGTGTGTTTTTATAATTTTAGTATTGTGTGTTGTGTGTGTATATCAAGTCAATTAATTAACACAAAATACATATAAAAATAATATTTTATTGAAAAATAACAATTACCGCTAAAAATAAATGCAATATTTGCTTAAATGGTGAAAAATGAGAGTTATTAAATTGTATTATGTTCTATTACTGGTTTGTTTATATTACATATTACAAATTGATATGTAATTGATATCATATTACAAACACATTATTTATTTATAATTGATCGTTAAGAAATTGGTATACCACCAAACTAAGAAAGACTCATCAAAATAGTGAAAACAGACACTAATGCTTGCATAAGGGTAGACTATCTATGCACTCCTTGGAGTGCGACAGTGTTATGTATATATATATATATATATATATATATATAATATATATATATATATATATATATAATATATATATATATATAGTCCTAGACAAATAATTAGAAGCATGAGTTACAAATATATGAACAAAGAAATTGAAAAAAATTATGATACAATGAAATATCAATTGTTTAGTGTCGCCTCCTTAGAAGAGGCTCCATTGGCGAGGGAAAGTATGCCTTAGAACATTGATGACGACACTGAAGCGCTCAACACATTTTGAGTCTCACTTCAGGACTTAAGCACGCCTTTGACAACACGGGAGTGCGACCCTTCCCCTGACCCTGTTAACACGAGATGCTTTGTGCACCGGATTGCTTGTTTTAAATTGTATTTTTAAAAGTCCTAAATATAAGGTTGATTTGCATTATAAGTACAATTTTATTCAACTTATAATTATTCTTAAAAGGTAAATCTTAATCGCTTTTAAATTTCTAAAAAATAATTTTTTTTATATATTTCAAATAAGGAAGGATTTAATATATACAATTTAGTTAATTTTAAATTTTTAAATATTATAAAAACATTTAATGACTATTTTGTCAAATGTGAACTTTATTTTAAACGGGTAAAAAGGTGAACGGCATTTTGTTATGGGGCTTCGTACTTTAAATATTTAGTAATAACTTAATTTTAAACTCTTCATTAATTGAAACAACTTAAAGTATGTTGTATTTCTAACTCGTTACTTGTGTTGATGGAAATAGAAGTACTCATATAAATAGACAAGGTTCACACAAGCTAATTCTTATACCACTATTATAAAAAATAAATAAGCACCCAGTTCACCATAATTTCGTTCCATAAGAACAAAATTGTCCTTATGGGGGACACAAGGAATAAAAACTATGCAATTAGGGTAAAAGGCTAGAAGTGAATGCAATTATATAGGTAGTTAATTGAGGGCTAAATCTTACCAACCATATAAACCTGAAATTTGGTTCCAAATTCCAACAGTATGTAGCTACATCAAAAGCTTCTTGATAGATTGATAGTGCTTCCGAGATTCTTGATTAGACCATAATGATGCTGGGTTTTTTGTTTAACGGGGATTGTTGGGGTGAAAGCACTAAAAACTAGGAAGTCTTAATCTTACAAATAAGTAAAAATTTAATAATTATAACTTTAATTAATTTCAAAGTCCTAAATATAAGAATAATAATTAAATAATAATTATTTGAGAAAAATAGTAAATGACAGTTTTGTCTATTGTAGAGTCTTTTAATGAAGGGCAAAAAGTTCAATAGCATTTCTGAGGACCTTCATGCTTTTAATATAGTATAGATAGATAGTGAAAAATAAAACACACAATAAAGAAAATGAGAAATTTATCTTTTTTTAATCAATAAATTAAAAGTAATTATTATCTCTTCTATATTAAGAGAATTTACTTGGCTGACACCCAAAAAGAACCAACCATTCATGTTGGACATGCCATTCTTTGGCATCTCAAAAGCTACAGAATGCCAACTAGATCCTGGAGTGCGCCATGAACAAAAGAAATATAATCAGAAGGTTGGACATAAACTTAAAGAATGATTATATTTAATTATTCTCCCATTTATTTTTTGTTTTTCATCTTGTGTTCGGTACTCTTTTTTTAAAAAAAAGGTCAGTGGTCCCACCGACTATTTTACTAATTATGAAATTCTTACAACAAACCCAAATAAAACAGAATGTAAAAGTAAAAAAGTGATCTTCTCAAATTGAAAATGGAGAGTCTAGAACTCTCCACCTTCTCTCTGTCAGTAATGATTCTCAGCTCAAACTTAACGATTTCGGTGTCCCGATGGTCTCTCCGGCCAGTTGAAGTTTCACTTCTGGCTCCTATCTTGTGTGTGGCATCACTGATTTTGGATTTTCTATTGCCTTTTTTTTTCATTTCGTTCATCTTCTTCCTCGCCTTCATTTGGTCATTTTCCAGCTTCCAGGTGGTTTTTTTTATTAGCTAACATTTCAGATCTGCTGGTACTTGTTTTTCGGTGTCCCGCTTGTACTTGACACCCAGGTTGGCACCTTCTACCTTTATTATTACCTTTTTTGATGTTGTGGTGTTGCAAGTCTTTTTGTGTTCTTCTTTAATTTAATGTTTACACTACGTGCAATGCACGAACTCTAAAGTAAGGAATGCTGATTTGATAGCTTAGAAAGTTTTTTCCCATGACGATTTCAAATTTTACTAGTTATAAAAAAAATTATGTCTAGATAGTTGTTATGTTTGTACAGAAAGAGTCAATTTAGTACTACATGTACATGTATGTTGTTCTTATAAATTAATTTTTATTTTGGGTTTGAAGATCTGTATGAGATTTTTCACTTTTAAACTGAGGTAAGATGGAGACAATGTTGGATGTTGGAAGGTAAGGGGACCAAGTCTTATCTAAGCCCCAGAAATTCATTTTGTTATATAATTTATTGCTAATGGAGGAGAACCCCTGAATAAGTCGCATAAAACCTAGACATCATATAACAATGTCCTCACACATATAATTTACTAGAGAGAGAGAGAGAGAGAGAATATACAAGGAACTGTTTTTTTTTAATTAAATTTTATCGGTCCATGGACCAGTTTTATTGATATAAAAGAGCAAAAAGAAAATGGCCCAATGCCAAGGTCCACAAAAGTGGCCAGCCCAAAGAAAGGCGGCCCAAATAGGAAACAAAATCTATATACAAATATCTGAGAGTTGTTGAGTACTGAGTACTCATTTCCTTGTCTCTTCCACTTTCTTTGTGTCTGTTCCCTCATTCAAAATGTTGTCGTCATGTTGCCGGTGGAATCCTCGCCTGAAGATGTTGCTCTTGTGGTGTATCTATGTTGTGGCATGGCTCTCTTCGGTGGTAGCTCTTTCTATCATCTTCACTCGTAGTACCTGGTAGCCCCTTCTCTTTTATGTCCCTCTTGTTCGCTTTGTCCGTCGCCATGGTCTTATCTTCATCTCTTTCTCACGTGGTCGAGATTTATCTCCAAGGGACTGGAGAAGGTTACTGGAAGCTCTCAGATCTGGTATGTCAAAACCCTCTTCTTTCTCTTGTTTATCCTCCCTCTGTGGCTGACTGTTCCTGATCCTTTTTAGCTGGGCATAGCTGTGTGGCAAGCTGCTTACCTGAAAATTTGTTGGCTGATTTCGGTTGTGCAAGAACCTACTACCTCTCTTTTTTTGGTGAAGCTTTTTGATAGCTAGAGCTCTCTGATCTAGCTTGTAATTTCTAGCATTTGTGTCTCCTTCCAGGCATACATTATTACTCTTAAGATGGTTATGTGATTTACCATGGCTTAGTGAATAGGTTCTGTAATTAGTAGCCATGGTGTTTATGATGCTTTGTCTGGATTCCTATTTTATGCACCTTTGCTTGCTTGATTTCATGATTGCTGCTGCTATGATTTAATTTTCCTGCTTCTGATCCTTAGGCTAGGGATTTGTGACTTGTCCATGTTGATTAGTCTTCTGATATTGCTTGGTAGTTCCTGAAAACTATGAGACTCTTCTGTAGCTTGTATTTCTATGACTGTATTAGCTAGGGCATCTGCTACACTGTTTCCTTCCCTAAATATATTCTTTATATGGGAATTTAGCTGATGTAATCTCTTCCTTATGTCTTCAATTTTCTCCACTATCTCCCATGGCACTTTCCATTGTCTTTGGATCATATTCAGTAGTCCTAGAAAGTCAGTCTCTATTGTGATCTCTTTAAGGTCATTGGCATAGCAAAATTCCAGTGCATCATAGACTGCCATGGATTCCGCCTCTATATTAGTTGTCTCTACTATTCCCTGAGCTCTAGCATATACTAAGTCACCTTTAGCATCCCTGATACAAAAACCATATGAGCTTGTACCTGGATTTCCTCTGCATGCACCAACAGTATTGTATTTCAGCTTGTGTGCATTGGGAACATTCCATGTGACCTTTTGATAGTATAGTCTAGGCCTATAGTCCCTGAGCTTATTGATAATGGCTGGCCATTCCCTTCTTTCCATTCTGATCCATGGATAGAGCACTTTTATCAATTTCCTCACCAAGTCTTGAATCTGCATTACCATGGTATTGTACGTGGTGTTGTTGTCATGCTTTATGCTATTTCTCCTCTTCCATAGTGTCCACATTAAGATTGCTGGTATAGCTTGGTATATGATCTTCAGTTTTGGTGGTGCTTCTTTTTTCCACCAAGTGATAATCAATTGGTGAAGATACATGCCTTCTATGTTTATACCTGCACAAGTAGCAAACTGCCTCCATAGCCTGGTGGCTATGAGGGATGTTAGAAAAAGGTGTTTCATGGTTTCCTCCTCCATCCTTATCTCACAGCACCAGCATCCTAAAACAATTAGGATCTTCATTCTTTTGAGATTATCATCTGATGCAATCCTCCAGTTCCAGGCCCTCCAAAAGAAGAAATTCACTTTGAAAGGCAGTCCCTTACACCAAATAAACTCATAAACTTTTCTGCACTCCCTCTTCTGTCTCATTAATTTCCAAGCAGATTTCACTGTGAAGCAGCCTTGAGTGTTTCCCATCCACCATGGTGTGTCAATTCCACTCTCTGTGACTGGGGGGCTTATGCTTTCTAGGATATAGTTTGTCATCTCCTGAGATAGTTTTGTCAACCGTTTGTCTCATCCCAAAGTCCTGCTGTCACAAAATCTTTGACTTCTACTTCTTCTTCAATGGCATTTTCCCCTTCTACAAAGTATAGAGCTCCCTCTCTAGTTCAGTTGTCAAACCAAAAGCTTGAGCTACCAGTCTTCACCTGCTACTATATGTTATGTTCAACCTCTTCTCTAATTGATGTCATCTTTCTCCACACATGTGAGGATCCCTGTCCTTTTGCCAATGTTGGATGAACCTTCCTGCAATATTTGTTCCACATATAAGTGCTCCACAATGAAGATACTGATGTTCTGAAATTCCACCATAATTTTGCAAAGAAGGCTCCTGACATATCCTATAATGATCTGAAACCCAATCCCCCTTCAATCTTAGGATAGCACATATTTTCCCAGGATACCCAGTGTTTGTTCTTTGCCCCAGTGGAGTTTCCCCAAAAGAATTTGGCAAAGAGCTTATGCAGTTGTTCAATGACACCTTTTGGGGGGTTCATGGCAGACAGTACATAGATTGGCATTGATTGCAGAACATGTGCTATTAAGATATGTCTTCCCCCAAAGGAAAGAAATCGATTATTCCATGTGTGAATCCTCTTGGCCACCTTCTGAATGATACCCTCAAAATGGGACTTGTTTTTTCTCCCATAGAACATATGACATCCCAAGTAGGTGAAGGGGAAAGAACCCATCCTTATCCCTGTTATTCTCCTTATGTGAAAGCTTACTCCTATAAGAACCTTTTCATGTAGATACACCAAACTCTTGTCTAGGTTGATCAGTTGACCAGGCACCAATTCATACTTTCTCAAGATCTTCATCATCTTCCTTATGGAGGTTGGCTGTCCAGAACAGAAAAGAATAGTGTCATCTGCATATGACAAGTGGTTTATCCTTGGACTCCATTTAGGCATCCCATAGCCATTAAAATCTGGATCATCAAAGAGTTTATTCAAGCTCCTTCATAGGACTTCTGTTGCTATTATGAATAGAGTAGGTGATAATGGGTCTCCTTGTTATAAACCTCTGGATGATTGAAAGAAACCAAAGGATTGTCCATTCATTAAAACTGAATACCAGTTGTTGCTGATCAACCTCATCACCATCTCTATGATTCTTTCATCACCATCCCATTCTTTCCTGTATTACTTTGGAGATGATTTTGTTGGCAAAGGTACTTAGGCTTATAGGTCTTAAATCTCCAAAAGATCCTACCACCTCCTTTTTAAGGATTAGAGCCAGGTTGGTGTGTGTGATGTACCTTGGTAGTTCTTGACCATAGAAAAAAGCTCTAACCATGTTGGTAATGTCTTTTCCAATTATGTTCCAACAACTTTGGAAGAATTGTCCTGAAAAACCATCTAGTTCACTTGCACTGTCTCCATTCAGAGAGAAAACCACCTTTTTAACTTCCTCTTCTGTAGGCATCTTTTCCATTTTTTCATTCTGCTCTGTCTTGATCAATTTAGAGATATTTTGAAGCATGGAATAATCTGTGATCTCCTGATCCTCTTTGAATTGTTCTTTAAAGACTGCCACAGCTTCTTCACCAATATTCTGGGTGGATGTAATCATATCCCCTTGCCTAGTTCTTATCCCTGAAATCACAAGTTTTTTCCTTCTCCCTTTGACATATGAGTGAAAGAATTTGGTGTTTCTGTCCCCATCCTTAAACCATTTCATCCTAGCCTTTTGTTTCCAGTATTCCTCCTCTATCTTCAAGTATCTTTTCAACTCTGCATTAGCTTTATTCAGAGTTGCTCTGTTTGCTTCTGTTGGTGACACTTCCACCTGAATTTCATTCATTTTGATCACATCTTCTAGTGTGGCAATCCTTTGGAAGATGTTTCCAAAGGTTTCCTTGCTCCATTTTGCCAAGACTGACTTCACTCTTTTCATCTTAATTTGCACTATAGTGAATGGGATCCTGTAACTTCCTCTCCCCAACTATTTTCAACCTGGTCCATAAAATTTTGGTGCTTGGTCCAAAAGTTTAGGAACCTGAAAGGTTTATATGCTATCTCCTGACTAGTGTTGCAAATGAGATGTAAAGGTGCATGATCTGAGCCTTGTCTGATTAGGTGCTGCACTTCACGTTCTAGTAGCAAATTCATGAATTTTGTGCTGCCAAAAACTCTGTCTAGTCTTTTGAAGATGTTGTCTTCCTCTATTCTACTATTCCACCAAGTATAGCTACTGCCTGTGAACTTTATCTCATTCAAAGCACAAGTACTGATACATTGTGCAAAGTCTGTGATTTCATTCTGAGTCACTGGGAGGCCTCCCAACTTTTCTGATTCATCTAGGATAGCATTGAAGCCCCCCCCCCCCCCCAACAATCCAAGGAATGTTGTTATTATGGGCAGTCTCTTCCAGGTCTTCCCATAGTTCCAGTCTCTCCAATGCACTGCACCTTGCAGAAATAGTTGTCACCTTGAATCTTTCACCTGTGCCTCTCAGTTTGAAACTGATTGTGAGCTGTTGTATAGTATCACTGTAATCCTCGATATGAAGAACACTAACCTGTAATGGTGCTATTCATTGGAGTTGGTCAACTAAATCTTTAGCACAATTCATTAGACTCATACCTTAAAGTAGAAAACAATGGAATTAAAGATTAGATATAAGATTGACAACCTTAAATGCTTGACACATACATAGAAGGTAGTAAAAAATAAAAGGAAAGATCAAAGATGTCAGGGCAAAAGATTCATTCTCTTTATTTTATTAGTAGGGATGCAAAGGGAGTGAGTGAAAAAGTCATGTGAGGAGCTCAGTTACTGCCATGAGTTAGATGAAAGATTTGAAAAATAGGCGGAGAGACCAAAGTATAGTGAAAGTGATAGGACTGGAGCGGTTGTTAGGGTTTTCAACGAATCTTGATTTATAGGCTCTAACAATGTTGTTAGAGTTACTGAATCACCAATATCAACTATAAAAATTAATCGAAATGCTTTGATATTAACGGAAAGCTACGAGAGTGCTCTGTAAATGATGTGTATTGCTATCATGTTTGTGTCTATCTTTGACACGTGAAAGACATTGTCTTCCATAAAAGTATATATGTTGTGTTTCTCATGATTTTTTTTTGTCGAAATGCAAACAATGAAGGAAAATGATGAAACAAGTTAAAAAGAAATACTTCTTTTAAAGATTACATTAACATATTTCTCTTGTTGTTCATATTAATTCAGCTGATGACAGAATATTACAGCCATCATTTGTGTGTATATTATTAGGGGTTCAAGACGTGTAGGTACTTATTTGTGAGATGTGACAATGAACATGCGTCGTGGATGAGGTTTGTGTTTACTTATCCTTATGTTACTTCTTTCCTAGCTAATTACTCTACTACTATAAATATGTTTTTTCTTATTTATCATATACATATATATATATATATATATATATATATATATAAATATATATCATATATCATATATCATATATTATTAAAAGTGAGAACCTTCAAAGTGCAAATCTAGATTACCATTTTACCCCTACACTAAATTAAAATATGATAAAATATTTAATTAATTAAATATTAAATAGTAATCATATCATGTTATACTATACTAAATACTAAATACTAAAAGTGGGAAGGTGTTAAGTCAAAAATTGAAAGACAATAACATTCATTAGAAGCCATTTTGCCCCTATACTAAATTAAAATGTTATAAAATATTTAATTAACTAAATATTAAATAGTAATTATATCATATATATTGTACTATACTAAATACTAAATACTAAGTGGAAAGGTATTAAGTCAAAAATTAAAAGACAAAAACATCCACAGAAAGTTGTTAAGACATTTTTACCTTTTAAAAACTAAATTAGTTACATTTTTTCCTTTTTGTTTTTTGTATTTATTTTCATTCCTCTCCCTCAATTTACTTAATACAATCTATATATTATAATAAAGCTAGGCTTAGTAGATGTGGCATGTCTTAAAGCCAAGAATGACATTTATATTTTTTTTCTCAGATTTTTATATTTTTCTTAATTTTTCCTTTTCATGTGATATATTAGAAAATTTAAATATTATTTCGTAATTATCTTCTCTTTTTCAGTTTGAAAAACCCAAAAGTCATTGGCACTAATATAGTAGCCAATAAAGGTTGATATTTGTTTTCTTAAACAGATTCCCTGCACGTAGCGCACACACTAAATATCATTTGCTCTCTTCTTTATTTGTTTTTATCCCTCTTTTATTTGCTTTCAAATTCTCACCTCCATAACTCACTTATTTAATGCTTATTTCTAATAATGTTCATAACTCTCACGCTTTTCATATTCATAATCTTCAAATATTTAATTTAAAAGTTTAAAATATCTTATGGTATTCCTTCATTTTATCTATATAAGTTCATATTTTTTGTTTCATGAGACTCTACCCAAGATCATCCTCTCATTGCATATTTGATTTGAAGTAGTAATATTGTTACATTTCATGTGTTAGTCTTGAAAAAGAAGACTCTTAAATGGTGATCGGCTTGTGGAAATGAATATCAATAAGAGTTTGAAAAATTATGTATTGATTCCATACTTTTTTTCTATATTTTAAAAAAGTTAAGGTCATAAAAATGATGTGTGTATTGTATTACTTTCTCTATTTATTTTTTGTATGTTCTCTAGATGATAACTCTTTAGTTTGATTTTTACACGACTCATGTGATTGTTGTTACTAACAACATCTACAAGGGTGGTTAAGTTTATGTTCAAGTGAAACTTTCCACCATTCTGGACATTTAATTGGAAGAAAGCTCATGCCCTATTTCTTTGTTGGGCTAACTTTGTTTTCTTTTATCATGTCGTCGTATTCTTTCGAAATTGAAAGCTCCAAAATACATTTAGCTAAAAGCTTTTCAAATTTTGTGTTACATTTAACCTTTCTTATTGACAATCTAATTAAATAAAAGTTCACTTTATGCATGAAGTCTAATGGTTAGACATGTAATGATGCAATCCTCAATTTGAAATTTGAACGGAATGTAAACTCACGAATTTTGACAACAAAAAGAGAGGAGATGTGTGAGTAAATGTCGTTGTTTGATATCCATTCGGAAAAAAGCCTCTTTCAAAATGTCGAGAAAGGTAAGTGAACGGTTGATTTTCTCTTTGCAGTAGGTTGTTACATTTCATCAAATATCAAAAATTACAACTGATTATTTAAAAGAAATAAATTTTAAACATTGAAATACACCTTCATTTGGTATTTCTTATTTCTAAGTTTTTAGAACCACTGAAAAATAAATATGAGAGCTTGAAATTGACAAATATGACATTTATACATACGAAAAAGAATCCTTTATGTTTTATTTAATGATTTATTATTTCTTCTTTTTTCTTTTACTTTGAGAAATAGTATATTTACGTGATTTATTATAAAATCGATGTAGATTGCGAGAATAAAAAAGAATGTTCTTGCACTTCTAAAGAAGAAGAAGATAATCACATGTGAATTTTAAACATTTTTTGTAAAATCAAATTGTACGTCTGGATATTTATATAAAAAGTGGGTGTACTTTTTTCTTCTTTTGTATTTTTCTATTTTACATTTTTTTTATGTAAGGAAAAATTCTCAAAAAAAAATTAAAAATATTAAATTAGATACACATATATTAAATATATATTAGAAAAAGATATTATTATTTATATAAAAAAAACGACAGAAATTTTCATCAAACTTCATCATTTTAAGAAATCAAAGAGAAAATTTATTAAAAAATACATGTCAATTTAGGAATATTTATTAAGAAACATTATATCATTATTATATTATACTATTTGATTCATTCTTTTGTTTGACTCGATGAATAAGACTCTGAATTTTGATTGGTCATGAGAGAAAGTGTCGCCAAGAACTCAAAAAAATATGCACTAATTCTGTATTTTTTTCTATCTATATTGTTATATTAAAATCTTAAGAAGGATATGTATATTGTAATATTTCTTCTATATATTTTTTTTGTGTGTTTTCTCTCTCTATTAGACTTCTTTAACTTAATTTTCTATGAATTTCTTATTGTCGTAAGTTTGTATTTTTATTTGGGCTCAAATTAGTCATTTATAACTTTATTAGAAGTTCGCGAGCAAAGTTCAAAATTTAAAGTTGGTTGCTTAAAAGAAATTAATTTTAAAGATTAAAAAACACCCCTCATTTAGTATTTTCTGTCACAATATTTATTTGCAATTGTTGTATTTTATTACTCATTACACGCATGTTTTTACAGAAATCTTATTATTCTAACAGATCTATATAAATTAACATGGGATGCACGTGCAATGCACGTGTTCAAGAACTAGTATATATATATATATATAGACACGCACACATTCTTGATAATGCAGTGATGGGCATGGGAATAAGCCTCGACCCTTGCCAAAAATTCTTGAACTTGAAGAGGCACTTGACATTTTTGAGAGGACCCACACTCCTTCATGGGATTATGATGTACACATATATTCTCCGGTCTTATTTTTTGTTTTTCACTCGGTGTACGGTATCCGCATTCGGACCCTGACTAATCAAATCGCGTCTCATTTAAGGGAAATCGCTCCCTAACATGATTTTTGTCATACCTAGGGACTTGAACCCGAGACTTCTGGTTAAGGGTGGAGGATCTTATCCATCCAACTACAATCCTTGTTGGTGTATATTCTCTTTCTTATTGTAATATTTTAAGTAACTTTAGTAAGTTTGCGATATTTATAGTTTTGATTTCTCCATCAGAACAACTTATCTAGTTTAACTCCGACGAAGCTTTCTGGTAGTTATATACATACACCTAGTTAATTATATTTGATGTTGTTTAATTTCTATACCTTGACATTTTCTAAAGATCATTATTATACTGTATCTAGTTGACAATAGTCATCTAAAGGATGGGAGAATATCAACAAGGTTTGTGGTAGATCGGAGTAGTAAGTACTCATCCTTAACTAGAGGTGCCGGATTTGAGTCCTATTGGATACAAAGTTGGCTTTGTTAGAGATCGCTTTACCCTCAACGTCAGACTTTTTTATGCCGCGAATCCGAATTTAGTGTGGCCCCATACGAATACCAAAAACCAAATGAAAAACAAAAAAAATAAAAATGGGAGAACTACTGTGCCTGCTGCTAAGGATCACTTATGTGCAAACAACAGATGCAGCAAATGCTCAAGGATAATTTGCTCAAAGCTCGGGAGAGGATGAAGATGTATGCTGATCAAAGAAGGAAAAAGAGGTCATTTCAGGTGGGAGATATGGTGTACTTAAAGCTCCAACTATACAGCCAGACATCCCTTGCATTGAGGAAGAATTTGAAGTTATGCTCTAAATATTTTGGTCCATAAAGAGTTCTTAGTAAAGTTGGTCAAGTTGCCTACAGACTTGATTTGCAGCCACTTCAAAAATCCACACTGTATTCCATGTGTCCCTGCTCAAACGAAAGGTTGGCAGCAAGGTTGTTGTTCAGAACACATTACCTATGAAAAAAATGATGAAGGGCAGTTTCTGGTTCAGCCTCTGGCTGTTTTGCAAAGGCAATTTGTTATGAAGGGCACTAACTGCAGTTGTGAAGGTCTTGATTTAGTGATCCCATTTACCTCTGGGAGATGCTACTTGGGAGGACTACGACTTCATCGGGTAATTCCAAAACTCATTTCTCTGTTCCTGAACCTTCTCCTCTTCTTTTCTTCTCCAATCTCTTCTGACCTAATTCTCTTCTCTCTTCTTCTTCATTCTGCAGGTTACAAGCTAATTCTTATTAGTTGTAGTCGTCTTTTCAATTCAGTTAATATTACAGAAAATTGTCCCAAGAAGTGTGTCCAATTCTTATTTCCAGTTTTAGATCTTGACATGAATTAATTTGTTACTCAGGCGATTCATTAAACATCTTATGTTTGGTAGGATCTCTGTAATTTCTTCTCATTTTTTGGAAGTGTGCCAGCATACCCTAATAAACTTGACCAATTTCAGAAAAAAAGAAGAAGTATGTAGACAGTATTTTCAAAGGCGCACTCTAGCCCTGAAGCGAGGCTCAAAACATGTTAAGATTCGTTTCGCTTAATGTGCACTTCAGTCTCATCATCAAGGTACGAAGTTATACTTTTCCTTGCCAATGAGTCTCTTCTGAAGAGGCGACTCTAAAGAATTGATATATCTTGACATGAATTAATTTGTTACCGAGGCGATTCATCAAACATCTTATGTGAATAACATAGATAAAGGGAGAGAGAGAAGTTACCTAGTAGCCAGTGGTGGTGATCGGAGGATGCGAGGAAAGGGTAGGGTTGTTTGTTTTGAAAAGATCGTCTATTGCGCCCGCTATGGGACAAGCATTCTTACTGTTTTTGTATCAAATTGACGACCAAATCTTTTTTCTTTTTCTTTATTTTTTTTTGAAAATTTGAGGTGTTTGCATAAGCAGTTTTTCTGCTTAATTTTTTAATTTTAAATTATAGTACAATTATTTTCTTTTCATATAAAAATAGAAGAATATCTCATTTCTTTTTTATCATAATATTAGGAGACGTTTAACCATGAATTTTTTTTACTTTTTTCAAAGTTAACTCCGGAATTTTATAGTACTCGAAACATAGTTTTTGGAATTTTCATGAATTTGAAGAACACCAAAAGACTGTTTTCACTTCAAATTACTCACAGAAATTCAAAAACAACTTCAATTTGTATTTATGGCCAAACACAATTTTAATTTTTAAATATCATTTTATAATTTGAAAACAATTTTTTTTTTCAATTACTCACAATATTCATGGCCAAACGCCCTCTAAGTATCCATGCATTTCATATATAAAAAGATTCATATTGTAGCCCCCTATTTATAGGCTACAATAATGAGGCCACGACAAATAAGAATATTCTACTAGAGCCCTGATGTACTGTCACGATCCGAGACTAGGCCCCGGACGTAACGGGCATCCCAGACCAATAAAGGCCTGAGAAGACCCCTTAGCATTCATAATAAGCGCATTCAATAATAAAGAGTTGCGGAAATGGACACAATACTAAAATGTCTGGTTCAATATAAATAAGTCAAAACCAAACCTTAAGGGATCCAATAATACATAATCTACGAAGCCTCTATTCCATAACGAAAATAAATCGTCTATACCGGGACAAGGGCCCGGCAATACCATAAAACAAAATAGTATAAAAAAATCTATCATAGAAGTGACCTTCCGAAGGATGGAGGCTCACCAAAAGCTGGGTCGCTCGAATCTAGCGCTGAGTAGTGCCGCGGGAAGGTGCCTCTGAATCTACATCATACAACGATGTAACCGCCCGAAGACGTTCAATATATGGAATGTAGTGGTACACATAACAGAGAAAATAGATACAAAATACTTTGTCTGAAAAGTTGGCATTTAAAACACTTTCAATACAATAACAACAAATATCCAAGTAGTTTCCATTAAGAAAAAAACAATAAACTTATATCATTTACTTTTGAACTAGATGATATCACCGACTTCTATTCAATACCACGGGTTATGTGGGTCCGATCAACGCTCGACTGGCTAAGCCCCAATTCATATTTGTCGCATGAGTCGAGATTTCAATACAATATGGCCAGCATAATCATCCTCGTAGAGGAAAAGATAAGGTCGTCCCAAGTTAGGATCGAACCATCCCTATGTCGGCAAATCACAGGTTTCGGGTGTTGAGACGTTTAGCCTCATGTCTTCTCGGTTAACCATCTAATTCTCTTAGAGCCCAAATTATTACCGTTTTCAATATCTTTAAAATTAAAACATCATCAATAATAACAATTCTGTTAGGGGCATAAACCGTTATTGGTATCGCCATACCAAGACTTGCAAGTCATCCATTCCGTCATTTAAAACTCATAAGGTCTGTCATTAATCCATTATGCCCACATTTACAAAAATTATGTAAGAAAACGACAGTCTTCCACCATCGATCCAATACGTTCACAAAATCCATTAAATAGTAGACTAATTCAACTGTAATAAATTATTTGAACGTTTCGAAGAATACATTAAAATCAGTAAATCCATCAAATCCCTTCATGTATAATTCATTCTATATAGACAATCGTAATTTCAAGCAAAAGATAGGAAAATCATAGATTATGCATCTTTAGTCAAGTTATCATACGTATGCTTGTAACCCTAACTTCTCACTAACAATCATATAGATGTGTAAGGCTTGAAAACCATAGAGTTTAGAAGATTATTTAGAAGATTATTTAAGAAGGATGTTATGTGTACCTTTTGACGGAGAAAATCTAAGGTAAACTTGAGTTCTTTTGCCTTGGAGAAGAAATTGCCTCTTTTCTCTGTATTAGACCAAGTGTCGATCTGATTTTTGAGGGAATGAGGGATTTGGGGTAGTTTAGGCTTAATACCAGGTTTAGTCAGTTAAAACGATGTAGTTTAGTGTTAAAAAAAACTAGGAAAAGACCAAATAACCCCTTGAAAACGCGTTAACAATGCAGAACGGGTTTGTCTGACGGTTCAGGTGATAAACCGTCAGAACCCTGAGGAGTCGTCACTCCGAACCGTCAAAACATGACCGAAATTTGGTCTCACTGTTTAATTCTGACGACTTGCCTTGACGAATCGTCACAAGTGTGACGGTTCGTCACGCCGAGTCGTCACCCTTAGGCAGACTGACGTCTTCTTAGTAAACTGAGCATAACTTTTTACTCCGGACTCAGATTAATGCAGGTTGGTGGCGTTGGAAAGGAGACTCGAAGACCTTTACTTTGGTGGGTATTAGGCCACCTAATTCGCTATACGCTAAGAGTAGTGATCATTTGAAGTTGACCATAGTTGAATCTTTCATGAGAACTTAATCGGTTGGGGTGCGTTCAACCTAACTTGATGGTAGGAGTTTCTTATGAACATGATTCGCATCCAAAGCACTCATTACACTAGAAAAATGATCATTACACTCATGGAAATAGTTTGGGGTCTTTATCTTAAATTTTTAAGTGTGTTACATGTACTACAACCAATAATAGAGGGTCACGTGTAGATGTGTTAATGGTGCCAGCTATATATTATTCTTGTAGTTGTTCAAGTTCGTAGGGCTCGTCCGTGGACCTGCACCTCCTGGCACATTTGTCCCTTTTGTCCTTTCTTCTGCATCGTCGGAGGCTCGATCCTTCTATTCTCTCTGTCGAGAACCCTTCCTCGAAGGATCATTACTTCGGGTTTTGGCATATTCATCAGACCTCGCTTCCACGTGTCGCTTCTAGTAGATCGAACAAATTTCCTCCGATACAAGATTTTTATGGATTTGCAAATTAGTCCATGAAGTAAGTCATCTATTTTCTTTTTATATATAGTGCAACGCAGTTCTGCATTGGACGCACTGAAATTGTCCGTAAAGGCTTCAGAGGCCATATTCTATTGTAGCAGTAAAGAAGTTATGGAGATCAGATGGAGACGTTGAAGTAGGAAAACAAATATTAAAAATTTACCCTAAAATCAGTGGCGAAGCCAAGATATTCATTGAGGGGATTTGAAATATGAATAAGTAAACACACAAAGAAGCCAAATGAGGTTCTACACATACTATACATATAAAAATAATAATTTTAATTATATATAAACAATGTAATTTTTCGCAGAAGGGGGGTTTGGCCCCTCGGCTATATGTAGCTCCACCCCTGCCTAAAACATACACTACTATCACTTAATTATTATTAATTGGAGTACATAGTTTCACTTTATTAAATTATTTAACTATTGTAAATTGCATTGGTTTATATGAATATGTGGGTAAGTATTTATTGGAAAAACGTGTCTGCCAACTTCTTGCAAATAAAATAAATCTTAGAGAAATATTAGTTGCCTTTTACCTATTTTGCCCTCGTAAAATAATTAAAGATAGGTGTTTATGGTTTTATAAGGAATTAAGGGGTCGTTTGGTTGGAGCGATTAAGTGGATTATCCCGATATAAAATTTGGGATTAAATATATCTTGTATTTGATTAAGAATATTACCTAATATTGGGATAAATTTAAAACCACAATCATAAAATAGGTAAATCATGATTATAATCATATAATTTTAGTCCTAGTAAAAATCAAACAATTACGTACCCTAAAAAGATTAGGGAATAAATCATTAAAATAAATATTGGTAAGTTGTAAATTAGAAAGGAGGGCATATATGTTAAGCATGTAAATTGCAAATAAATAAGAAATGTAATTTGTGCAAATGGCTTAGATAACTGCCCCACTTGACCGCTTCCCAAACCAAATAGCTTTCCTCTAGCAACGTGGAGCAACCCCACTTCCTTCACGTACTAGGACTAATAAAATTTGTCTTCTATTTTCTTATATAAATACTAGTACAGCAATCTTTTTCTTTTCTATCTGTCTGTCTCATATACATATGGCTTTCTCAAGAAAGGCTTCGGCAGTAAACTTCAATTCCTCAACATTTTTTCTTGTGTTTTTGTTGCTTTCAGCAATACTAATGAAGTGCTCTTTCTCGGAAGCTCGAAATCAGCTAGGAGGATCAAGCAAATTGTGTGATGAAATATACGTAGTTGGAGAAGGAGAACACTTCAATCAATATCCGAAAAGTGTGACATCTCTTTATAATGGTAGAGAATACTCATATCAATGATGATGAAGATATTTACCCTGGCCTTGTTCTCAAGATTACATCTAGGAAGCTACCACTAATGTTCAATATTTAGTACCCTTCTTGGTTTTATTGTTAATGTTGTACTCACATCAAGGCTGGTTATTTGCTTTATCTTTTTAGATATCCAAATTAGGATTACTTAGGATAATTTCCTCCTGTTGTAGGCCACTGTCACGTGATGGTGTATAAAAGTTTACATTATCGACGTATATACCTGTTTTATAAGCTTGCACAACTTTATTAGGATTTGTTCAGAAAATACTTTCCAATATATGTTCATGCAGTATTTGCAAATTAAAGTAATTGTATCAGTACAAATTATTATTGATGATGTTTTAATTTTAAAGATATTGAAAACGGTAATAATTTGGGCTCTAAGAGAATTAGATGGTTAACCGAGAAGACATGAGGCTAAACGTCTCAACACCCGAAACCTGTGATTTGCCGACATAGGGATGGTTCGATCCTAACTTGGGACGACCTTATCTTTTCCTCTACGAGGATGATTATGCTGGCCATATTGTATTGAAATCTCGACTCATGCGGCAAATATGAATTGGGGCTTAGCCAGTCGAGCGTTGATCGGACCCACATAACCCGTGGTATTGAATAGAAGTCGGTGATATCATCTAGTTCAAAAGTAAATGATATAAGTTTATTGTTTTTTTCTTAATGGAAACTACTTGGATATTTGTTGTTATTGTATTGAAAGTGTTTTAAATGCCAACTTTTCAGACAAAGTATTTTGTATCTATTTTCTCTGTTCTGTGTACCACTACATTCCATATATTGAACGTCTTCGGGCGGCTACATCGTTGTATGATGTAGATTCAGAGGCACCTTCCCGCGGCACTACTCAGCGCTAGATTCGAGCGACCCAGCTTTTGGTGAGCCTCCATCCTTCGGAAGGTCACTTCTATGATAGATTTTTTTATACTATTTTGTTTTATGGTATTGCCGGGCCCTTGTCCCGGTATAGACGATTTATTTTCGTTATGGAATAGAGGCTTCGTAGATTATGTATTATTGGATCCCTTAAGGTTTGATTTTGACTTATTTATATTGAACCAGACATTTTAGTATTGTGTCCATTTCCGCAACTCTTTATTATTGAATGCGCTTATTATGAATGCTAAGGGGTCTTCTCAGACCTTTATTGGTCTGGGATGCCCGTTACGTCCGGGGCCTAGTCTCGGATCGTGACAGTACATCAGGGCTCTAGTAGAATATTCTTATTTGTCGTGGCCTCATTATTGTAGCCTATAAATAGAGGGCTACAATATGAATCTTTTTATATATGAAATGCATGGATACTTAGAGGGCATTTGGCCATGAATATTGTGAGTAATTGAAAAAAAAAATTGTTTTCAAATTATAAAATGATATTTAAAAATTGAAATTGTGTTTGGCCATAAATACAAATTGGAGTTGTTTTTGAATTTCTGTGAGTAATTTGAAGTGAAAACAGTCTTTTGGTGTTCTTCAAATTCATGAAAATTCCAAAAACTATGTTTCGAGTACTATAAAATTCCGGAGTTAACTTTGAAAAAAGTAAAAAAAAATCATGGTTAAACGTCTCCTAATATTATGATAAAAAAGAAATGAGATATTCTTCTATTTTTATATGAAAAGAAAATAATTGTACTATAATTTAAAATTAAAAAATTAAGCAGAAAAACTGCTTATGCAAACACCTCAGGCTGATCGATGCGCTGGACTAGAGATGAGATGATTCAAACTATAATACTAATTTCTGTGGGCCCTAAAAATTACCCAATACAGTACAAGTTGACGCAGGCTGTGAAATGATACAGCCTCCTTCTGTGTTTTATCATAGATATATACAGAGGTCACTGCTACTAGAGGCCAAAAACAATTGAAAAACAAAATTTGTTGCTTATGAGAAAACTCAATTTTTGAGAACCAGAATTCATTTCGCGTTCATAATGAATATTCTACACACACTAATGCATTATTCACAGGAACATACATCCAAATAAAATCAGTAGCAGAAGAAAAAGGAAACAGAGGAAGAATCAGATGACCAATTCAGAAGAAGTTCTATTCCATGTATTTAAACAATATGATGATCAACTCAGAAAACTCCAGCATTTTATGCCTAAACGAGGCAGTACTATACATCAATGTTAATCCAAGAATCTGCTGAATATACCTCGATTTTTGCTGTTACTAACACCACCATACGAATGTATATGTCTAATTCTACATTGATAATTCCTGTTTCGATCTTCCAGTGCTCAATTATCAGTAGTGTCTGGATTCTTACCATTCAACACAAATTGTTTAAACCTTTCAATAGCAGTAGTAAACAATGGAGTATCCAAAAGCTGATCAGAAGTTGGCCTGTTGTCTGGATTCTCACTAAGACAAGCAAGAACCATCTCCTCAAACTCCTCCGAAAACACCTTTTTCTTTTGTTTAACCCAACCCAACGCTTTCTTCAATGTCCCTTTCTCCTTCTTGATGATCAGCAGCTTTTCAAGTGATTTTGGCAATTTCTTCTTCTCCCTTATCTTATTGATTATACATTCCAAGTCTCGACGATTCTTCACAGGTACATCGCCATATGCTAATTCCAGTGCTGTTATTCCCAATAGCCAGATATCAGAATTTGGTCCACTGTTATTCTCATTTTCACTCTCGAACACCTCTGGTGCAGCACCCCATTTAGAAATACTCTTTAGATCCAAAAACGAACTGGCTTCTCTAAGGCTTTCTTCAAACTTTAAAGTGAAATTGATATTTTCAGAATCGTATACGGATGCTTCAAATGCTAATTTAATCAACATTTCACCAGTAACACCGTCGAGATGAACAAATATATCTCCAGCATTTAAAGTCTTATGAACCCTTGGATTGAACTCAACATGAAGTTCGTCTCGTAGACCAATAAGTACTTCTTTAAGAACAACAGCAATGAAATCCTCTGGCAATTTTTTGTCTGGATGAGTGGAGAGAATGTAACGAAGGGATCCTTCTGACATATACGGCAACGAAATACATATCCATTCCTCAGTTGTGAATGCTCTTTTGAGTCCAATTAAGTTGCTATGAGGAGCATGACTAATACTTGTATGAACTTGATGTTCAAGCTCGTCACATTCTTGGAAATTCTTGTTGATTGTCTTCAAAGTGACATAGCCAGATTGGACAAGTATGTTATCCTCCTCCAAACATTTGGAATACAGAGCTCTGTAAACACGACAGAAACCATTAGAAGAAGAACCAATTTTGAGAATATAAGTATCACCAGTGATTGGATCAATGATGGTTTTGCCAACATCATAATCAAATGGTAGACTTGTAGAAGAAGAAGAAGAATCAATTTCCTTACGAAAACTGAATGGATTTTTGGGATTCATCTTTTCTTGGAGAATTTTTCAGAAAATTAGAATTGGTTTAGTGAGGAATAGAAGATGATGAGAAAGAAGAAGAGAGAGTGTATATATTTGGCCGTTTGGGTTGTTATCCCCCGCGCCTAATTGGTTCTACAAGCAGTTATTTTTGTTTTAATTTTTTCATTTTTTTCTTTAGTTTTCCCCTTTTCTTTTTCTTCAAGAAATTCACTGGCTTTTTTAAAACTACTTATTTATTAGCGCGCAAAGAAGCAATCAACTGTTTCTAAGTCTTCTACAGAAGTCGATTATGGAGCAGTTGCTAACACAATTGTTGAGACTACTTGGATTCATCATATTCTCTTTGAGCTTGGAATTTATCTTCGTCAACCAGTTCAGTGTATTTTGTGACAATGTCAGTTCTACATATATGTGCCGAAATCCGGTGTTCCATGATCGTTCCAAGCATATTGATGTTGATTTTCATTATGTTCGTGACCAAGTATCTCAAGGGGATCTTGTTGTTAAATATATCCCGACGTGATTACAAGTTGCTGACATTTTTACGGAAGGCTTGTCCACCTCTCATTTTTGTTTTTTACGCAACAATCTGTCCGTTACTACATCTCGTCCAGATTGAGGGGGCGTACTAGGACTCTTATATTTATCAGATTGTATTCTAGCTATTATATTAGGACTCTTCACTCTTAGGACTTGTCTAGTGTATTTGATGTGTAACTAGGACTCGTAGACTTCATCATGAATATCTAAGATTCTTATATATCAGTATATAGATATATGTAAAGCAGGCTATTGATTAATTGAGCTATTATCAAAGCATTCCCACAAAATTCTTTAATATTTGTTTGATTTTTTGTCCATTATGTTCTTTTGATTCCAAATACTGAAACACGTACAGTACATGCATTACTCTAAATCTCATTAACTATTGATAAGTTTATACTAACTTTTTTCACTCTTTCGGCCAAAGTTGAATGTTTTTCCAGTTGCCCAACTGTACTTACCACCTCATAAACATGACCTCACTCGATTAAGACCTATACTTAGATGGTAAGCGTATCATACACATATGAAATGAATCTCTTGCCATGGGTGAAAAATTATGCTCCTTGCTAGATATCATCCAACAACTTTAGTTGCTCTTTTACCACTCTATGTAGAACCCAGCAGACAACTAAGCATACAAGAAGTACAAGCGTTCCATAACACAGAAATCTATAAGGTGATTTGAGTTACTCTTTTAGTTCATAATGCAAGAATTCCAGGCTGAAGAAAAAACATTCATTTCCCTTTTACTAAGACACAGGCAGGCGGGAGTAGTTTGTTTTTCATAAGGCAGACGTGAGTTGTTTTACTTAGACAACTTGAGTGAGGACACCTTCTTAAATAGAAATACTTGGTCCTTGCAGTATAATATGTCACATTGGCTACTATTACTTTCAGAAGAGGAGTAATGGAGACCGAAAGACCAAAAAATATAGCTGTTTCTATTTAAACTACTAATGGAGGCCGAAAGACCTAGTTACAGCAAGCATAGAGGTAACGTTCTTTTCTTTCTTGTGTCAAAACTAAAGATGATTCAAAAGGAACTTTATCTTATAATAAAAACTCTTATTTTTTCCTTAGAGCTCACGTTTCAAGTTCCTAGATCATGTTCAGTTAAGATCAGTTCAGAAGGTTAAGATCAGTTCAGAAGGTTACTATTGATAAACCTCTATTTTATACAGTTATTCTAATTCCATTTATTATCCTGTGTCCTTTATCAACATACACTGAAGTTGCCTTAACCACTTAAGTACTTTTACCAAATAACTTGAACTTACCCTGCCATAACATCACTTTTATGCACCGAGCTCAACAGGTCATGTTTTGCGCTAATTGGTCATAATTCTTCATTTGGCAAACATTCTTTCTTTCTTTTAGGGCCAGGGAGGGAGCATTTTACAGTTCTGGGAAAATTCTATAATCTATTATTGACAGATAGATATAAAGCAAAAAAATCTATCAGAATAAAGCAATTGAGGTTCACTCATACTCAGGTACAGTACAACTTGACGCAGGCGTGAAATGATACAGCCTCCTTCTGTTATAATTGTGTTTTATCATATATATACAGGGCACTGCTACCAGACGACAAAAACAATTGAAAAACAAAATTTGTTGGCTTAAGCTTACTTATGCAAAAACTCAATTTTGGAGAACCAGAACTTATTTGGCGTTCAAAATGAATATACAAATGCATTATTCACAGGAACGTACTAACGTATCATCCAAATAAAATCACTAGCATAAGAAAAAGGAAACAGAACAAAGAATGCACAAGTTAAATTTCACGTATATAAAATTATAACCCATATGATCCCAAACTCAAGAAACTCCAGCATTTCATGCCTAAACGAAGTAATACTTACTATACGTCAAATATTTTTGCTCTTACTAATAGCAGCGTTTATGAAAGTAAATGTGTAATTCTACATTGATAATTCCTGTTTTGATCTTCCACTGCTCAAGAAATTCTTCAATTATTACGATTCAACATAAAGTGCTTACACTCTTCAATAGCGGTAGTGAAGAATGGAGTATTCAAAAGCTCACCGGCAGTTGGCCTGTTCTTTGGATTCTCACAAAGACAAGCAAGAACCATCTCCTCAAACTCCTTCGAAAACACCCTTTTGTTTCGTTTAACGAAATCCATCACTTTCTTGAATTTGCCATTCCTCTTGATCAGCATCTTTTCAAGTGATTTTGGAAATCTCTTCTTCTCCCTTATCTTCTTGATTATATAATTCAAGTCTCCACGGTCCCTCACAGGTAAATTCCCATATGCTAATTCCAGTACTGTTATTCCCAATAGCCAGATATCAGATTTTGGTCCCCTGTTATCCTCATTTTCATTACTCCCAAACACCTCTGGTGCAGCCCCCCATTCAGAAATACTCTTCACATCCAAAAACGAAGAGGATGAACTGGCTTCTCCAGTACTGATGTTTTGGGAATCGTAAACAGATGCTTCAAATGCTAATTTAATCAACATTTCATCAGTAACATTGTCAATGTGAACAAAGATATCTCCAGCATTTAAAGTCTTATGAACCCTTAGATTGGATTCAACATGAAGTTCGTCTCGTAGACCAACAAGTGCTACTTTAAGAATAACAGAAATAAAATCCTCTGGCAATTTTTTGTCTGGACGAGTAGAGAGAATATAACGAAGGGATCCCTCAGACATATACGGCAAAGAAACACATGACAAATTCAGAGCAGTGAAAGTTCTGTTGAGTCCAATTATGTTGGCATGAGGAGTATAAGTAATGCCTGTATTACCTTGACGTTGAAGCTCGTTACTTTCATTTTCATGGAGGTTCATGTTGATGATCTTCAAAGTGACATAGCCAGAAGGGACAAGTATGTTATCCTCCTCCAAATATTTGGAACAGAGAGCTCTGTAAACACTGCAGCGTCCATTGTAAAAAGAACCAATTACCTTGTTGAGACGACAAGTATCCCCAGAGATCGGATCAATGATGGTTTTGCCAACTTTTGGTAGAGCAAATTCCGTTGATGGACTTGAAGTAGAATCAAATCTCGTTGATAGACTTGAAAAAGAACGAATTTCCGTTTGTAGACTTGAAGAAGAACCAATATCCGTAGGTAGACTTGAAGAAGAACGAATTTCCGTTTGTAGACTTGAAGAAGAACCAATATCCGTAGGTAGACTTGAAGAAGAACCAATTTCCTCTCTGGGATTATGCATCTTTTCTTGGAGCAGAGAATGAGAATTTCCAGAAAATTGGAAGACAAGAAGCTTAGGCCGTTTGGGTTGTTATTTCCCAAAAAAGCCGTTATTTTATTCCCTCTCTTTTATTTTTCATTCTTTTTTCTTTAGTTTTCCCCTTTTCTTTTTCTTACATGGCCAAGCATTACATGTCTAAAATAAGACAATTGGTTTAGGGGTGTCAATGGTATGGTTCGGACGATTATTTTATAAAAAATTTACCATGTCAATTTTTCGGTTCTTTTGTGTAAAATAACCAAAATTAAACTTTTCGAAATCATTCCATTATCTCGATTTTCTTTGGGTGCGGTACAGTTCGGTTAATTTTCAGTATTTTTTAAAAATATATATATAAAAGTTAGAACACTCTACCATGTATACTTGTGAACGACTTTAGCAAAAACTCTTTAGGCATTTTTATTGTTTAAAAAGTGATGGATCAAGAAAACAAGAATATAAATTTCTCCCATTATTTTGGTAGTGTAAAATAATATTAAGAATAGACAAAAAAATATAATTTAGATTACACGAGCAGGAAGTAATCGATGAAGATGAAACGCAATGATTGAGTCTACTTAAATTAATTATCGAATAAGAGAAATTGAAATCATAAGAGGAGAAAAATATCTAAAAACATGTAGCTTATATCTAATAACATGTAGCTTCTTATCCAAGATCATTAGAATACCTTGTAGCTTACTAGTTACTACTCGAGAGTCTAAATCCTAGAACTGATTTAGTTTTGATCGGAGTAGTATAATAAGTTTCAATATTAGGACTTTGAGGGTTAATTATGTTGCCGCTTTCATCACCCTGGATCCTAAGCAATAATTTTTTTACTTTATTATTTCTAAACTTAACATATGAAATGTATTTACACATATATTATTGTGGTACGGTTCAATTTTTTTTGATTAATTTTTATAAAATAAAAAACTTATCCAATTATTCAGTACGCTTATAAACTTATATAAAAAATCATCGATTTTATTCAAAAAATCTAAAATCAATTCAATACGGTTTGGTTCGATTGGTTACATCAATTTTTTAAAAACTATTGACACCCCTAATTGGTATACCACCTTATGGTAGTTTGACAAATTGATCGTATCTTTAAAATCGCAGAAGACAGTGTACTAAAATTTAAAATACCTGGGCGTAAAGCAAGAAAAACACAAACTTGGGGGCAGAGCACAAAAAAGGAAATAACAGGAAATTTGTTTTCCAATCAAATTGGGTAGTGAAATTTTTTCCCTATAAATAACTTAAGAATTTGTGTTTTCTTTGTACTCTTATCTAACAACAATAGAGAGAAAACCTTTGTTCCTGTTTTGCAATAACATGGCTCAACATCATTGTACTCGTACGTTCCTCAACAGTCTCGTATGACTGTTGATGATTTCATGGATCGTTTTAAGTTTGAGGTGTTACCATTGAATCTGGATGATATTGTTGATGAAATTGAAGAAGAAGAAGAAGAAGAAGAAGAAGAAGAAGAAGAAGAAGAAGAAGAAGAAGAAGAAGAAGAAGGAGAAGGAGAAGGAGAAGGAGAAGGAGAAGGAGAAGGAGAAGGAGAAGGAGAAGGAGAAGAAGAAGGAGCAGGAGCAGGAGGAGGAGGAGCAGGAGGAGGAGGAGGAAGAGGAGAAGAAGGAGGAGGAGAAGAAGAAGAAGAAGGAGAAGAAGAAGAAGGAGGAGGAGGAAGAAGAAGGAGGAGGAAGAGGAGGAGGAGGAGGAGGAAGAGGAGGAGGACATATCCGAAGAAATTATAGAAGAAGAGGAGGAGGAGGAAGAGGAATTTGCGAATGACGTATTTGAGTTCATTCTTGATGAAGAAATTATAGAAGAGGAGGAAGAGGAATTTGCGAATGACGTATTTGAGTTCATTCTTGATGAAGAAATTATAGAAGAGGAGGAAGAGGAGTTTGTGAATGATGTATCTGAGTCATTTCTTGATGAATAAATTACAAAAGAAGATGAGGAGTTTGTGAATGATGCATCTAAGTCGATTCTTGATGAAGATATGAAAACAACAATGGAGTTTGGCAATTATGGTATCTCTGAGTATGAAGAAACAAGAATGGAGTATGATATACACCTAATTAATGAAGGTTATCAGCAGCAAGGACTGAACCAAACAAGTGAAAGAAGGACTAGGACACCTCGAATGAGAGTGAATACTAACTACAATCCGTATAGTGATGAAATTGAAGAAGAAATCAAAGAGGAGGAGGAAGAAGACGATAGTAATGAATTTGGCAATCAAGACATGTCTGAGTATTTCAAAAATGCAGACATATTATGCTCCTCCTGATATGGATATAGATGTTTATGAAGGTGATCCAGTTGTTGTTGTTGATGAAGAATAAGAAGCATGTTATATATGCTTACATGGATATCAAGATGAAGATACCATTGCCACACTTTAATGTGTCCATGAATTTCATGTTGAATGCATCAATAAGTGGTTGCAGAGGAAGAAAACATGTCCCTTTTGCAGAACTACTGTTTGCCCACAACACATGACTGATTGATTGCCAACATTATTAGAGTAGTGATTAGTATATATAAACACTGAAGATCAGACTATTACCTCATAGACTTTGGAAATTGTGTTATTACCCCCATGGACTTTTTCTGTTGCTAGGAATCTCATCTTCTTATTGTTTAATCCTCAAGCTTTTGCTTCATTTTGCTATGGATTGTATTAGTTATTGTAACACCCAAGTTTTTCGGGCTAAGATTTAGAATCGTTCTAAGTTTGTAGTTGGATCCGAACCCAATGAATCATATTGTTCCTTAGTGTCAAGATCAATTTGTACGTGTGGGAAGTGCTATGGATGTGAATTAGGGTTTTAAGGAACCTCTAGTACAAGTTAAGTTAAAAGTTTCTCTACCGACTAAGTTTTCATATAACTTTCTAACTTGAGTCATCTTCAAATGATCATTGCTCCTAGAATATAAAGAGTTATGCTATTACTTATCAAATTAAAGGTCTTCGATTCTTCTTTCCAATGCTACCAACCGCACATTAATTCAAATTCGGACTAAAAAGTTATGATTAGTTTACCAAGAAGACATCTGTCTGTCTAAGATGACGTCAAATTTTGGAAGTTAAAACGGAAGGGAAAACGGACCATATTCAGAGACAACGGTCCATTTTTCTGACCATTTCTGGAGACAGAACTCATCAAACTCTGTAAGTTAAAACGCCTACGAAAATGGTCCATTTTTGGCCAAAATGTACCATTTTGGATGCATTTTTCCTTCCTAGACCAATCTGAATTTTAATTAGAATTGCCTATAAATAGGACTCCTAGGGTATTATTATGGAAATTTCTTCTTTTAAGTTATTTTGAGGGCGTTTCGGTCCTTTCCTCATCCAAGATCCATCCCTCACCCTTCTAAAACATCTCCCACTTCTCTATTTACCCTAACATGGATTAAAAGTAACCTCTCAAATCCTCTCAAGGTTTCAAATACTTAAGCATCAAGAAAAATCAAGTTAGGGCTCCAAATCCAAAGGATTCTTCTCCATAGTTTATCTCCAAGGTACATAAGAGCAATACCTTTCATGGGGAAATCTATTCACCCCCATAAGTGAGTCAAAATTCCATGTTGAGTCATGATTTCAAGTTAGGGTTATTTTAAGATTCAAATATTCCAAGTGTTGTTCTTGAGTTTTGTTACAACTTTATTCTATATAATTTAAGTATTGTGAATTATTTCCTGAGTTAAGATCGTTCTTGAACCTACATTTAATTTTCATAAATAAGAGTTAGTTTTCACTTAAAGTTTATGACTTGAGGATTTGTATTGAAAGTTGATTTCATACTTTAATGAGTTTAACCATAGTTTTGTTATAAAGTATATTCAAAGATAGTTAATTTATGAAAAGTTTATGAAAACCCTTATGTATTATGCCATGACTTGAAAAGTGAAAGAATTTATCGTATCTTGAAACTTTTGAGCAAGTTATGACGATTTAGAGCCAAGGCTCGCAAAGAAAGATATATTTCTTGATACGATATTTTATATAAAGGTATGATTTTTAGAAAGCGGTTTTAAGACTTATATTTTGAGCATATAATATGTTTTGGGAGGACTATTTAGTATCGAGATGGATATGGGTTTAGACAGCACATGCCCCAAAAATTATGTTGCCACAGTAGGATATGATCATCCGCAAAGTAGGGCGACTCCTCTATTATTTATAGCCTTCGGGCTCAGCTTTAGGATCCCCAAATTATATTTCATCTTATACCCCGAAAAGGTATAGGATGACTCTGTCAACGAGGGCAAGTCGTTGGGTTCTGGAAACGTGGACAAGACGTTGTACTCCATAATACTCACATGGTTTATATCGGTTAAAAGAAACTCTCCAAAAGAAAACATACGTATTTTGAGAAAATATATGATTGGTTGAGGCCACCAGTTTGAAGAGAGTTTTTATGAAGCATTGTTTTCAAGTTTTATTCAGACTTCAGTCATTTATTTTCTAGTCTCAGTTTTAGTTTGAGGAATTGTATTAAAATTGTTGTATTATAATATTGTAACAAATTATTATCAGGCTTACATTCCACAAAGTTTATTATTTAAGTTATTAAGTGTTTTCAATATTTTTAAATAACTTATTGATTGTACTACTTTAGCCCCCACAGCTTTGCAAGAAAAGGTCAGTGGGTCTTTTGTCCCATATCTCTATACTCATGTCATATGTTATGATTTAATTCAAAATTTTAGTCAACTTCAGTTTTCATTCCGCTATTATGTACCAATACATTCAAAGTATTGATGCTCTTTTGCGCTACATCATTGGATGATGTAGTGCCCAACTTTCAGATATGCAGGTTTGTGTACAAACTCTTTAGTTGGTTATGACATCAGCTTGAGGAAGTTCTCATTCTTCCGAGGACTTATCAGTATCCCAGTCTCTAGTTCTTTTGTTACATAAGCATTGGCGTATTTATAATGTAGTAGAGGTTTCATAGACAGAGTCAAGTCAAGTAAGTTGTAACTAGTTTTCTTTTTTAAAAAAGATTAGCCCATATTTTCCAGCTTCCGCCATTTGTTTTATTAAAAGTTCAGTTTTATTAATTGTATGCTAGACCAAGTGGTTCTCTTGGGCCATTCGTGGTTTTGAGTGCCGGTTACATCCAGCGTGTAGGCTTGGGGTGTGACAGTTATGTAATTTTTAGTTGTCCTATAGATCACAATATACGGGTAGTTGGAAATTGTGTTATTACCCTCTTTTCCTTTGGATCATCTGATCAGTCTTATTCAGTTATCCGTAATGTACGGTTAGAGTTGCAAATTAATAAGTATTTGGTCATGAAAATAGTGGATTTAGTTTGTGTTATTGAACTATGTGATAATTAGTCCTTGTTGACAATCATCTTTATTGATTTCAATGGATATACTAGTTTGTTACGCGATCCACGCTACAATGAAGGGCTTGGCTTCACTAAGGCAGAGAGAGAGATGTTGTAAGGCACCGTAAATTCTAACGTTCCTCATTTTGCTTGTAGAACTAAGAAAGATGAGTTCATTAGAGTTTATAACCATTGAGGATATTGTTAGATTGATACGAGGAGTTTTTGGGAATAAGGAACGCGGGAAGAATATGTTTTGGGGCCCAAAAATAGTGTATTACCGTATTAGCCCCATGCCATGGAGCACGGGGCCATGAAAGCAATGTCCAAGGGCGGACCAGGGCCAAAACAGGGTTTGCCTCTATAGTAGCCACCCTCAACTTAGGCTGATTGCCTGCGTTGAGGTGCACAATGTCCAAGGGAGGACCAGGGCCAAAATAGGGACTCCACGTTAAACGGGAATGGTGACAGGTTATTGAAAGAATAAGGTCAATTATGGCTCAAACAGGGATCAAGGGATTATTTATATTTGGACGGTCTTTTAGGTTAAGTGGACTGCACACAAAAAGGGCCTGTGATCCTTTCCTAAGCAACCAAACTTCGAACTTAACAAAATAGACCGGGCAAGTTCTAGATGCATGCATAGAGTAAGAATTTATAACAATAATCTCACACGCTCTTGGCACCAAGAAACTATATCGCTACCAACTATCAAACAACCGCTTGGCTTAAGCATACTCATTCTACTCATAATCACACAATGACATCCAAGGATCCAGACAGTCAATCGTTTCAACATAAGTGCAAAACCAGAAAATTTTTAAAGGGGCGCTACTTTGATAAGAAATCGCATGCTTTGCTATAGACACTAAAAAAATTTTAAAATAAACAACCTAAACATGCCGGTTCTACTAGATAGCATACCGGAGGGAAAAGAAACACGGCAACAAAAACCCTCGGTGGTGACTCACAGGTTTCCCCACGAATTAATTAGACTATAATACAACAACAATTTATGGGTTGCCTCCCATAGAGCGCCTGATTTAACGTCGCGGCACGACGCGGGTGTCTTGATTACTCAGACTTCATCAAGATACACCCGACTTAATAAACAACCGTATGCACAACTATATACCCTATAATAAACAAAAACAACAAATAAAAGTAAAAGCAGAAAAGTATGACTAAGAGTCAAATAAACACACCAGACTTAATTAACAACCGTATTCCCCGGCAACGGCGCCATTTTTGATAACGCTCAAACTACACCTCAATTTAAGAAGCATAAGCGATCGTTGTCAAATATATAACCCAACAAGGTTGGGGTCGAATCCCACAGAGAATATGGTGAAGATTAAATCTTTAGTGAATTATATGACTAGTCGTCAATCGTTTCCAGTAAATAAAGGGGGGGGTTTGTGTGAACAAATCGCTAACAATAATAAACAATTAACGTATGGGTTTTAATCAGTAGGAGAGAATGCGAACTAGGGGTGTGTTTACCATGGCGTTGTAACAATCGATTCTAGGCTTAACTGGGTTCTTTTTATATGCGTGTCACGATGTGATTGCGTCTATTGTATCGTCTAAACGTCTCTCGACCGAATAAACAAATTTCCTTTTTTCTTCTCTCGATCTCAAAAATATGTGCTTTTTAGCTTTCAATCCTAACATCAAGTAGATTAATCCAGTTACGGCATTAATCTTTAAGACGAGAGTTGGTAGTCTCGAATCCTTGTTGTAAATCAAGTTTCCCGGTCTTAATCTCTTTCTCAAGCAAATTAAACCTAGGCATGTTCTAATGTTTGCAACCCACTAGAAAACGTGACATAACGTATGATTAACAACGTGACAATACATAAATCGAACCCAACGCTACCCGGAATCTATATTGTTACGTTTGCCGCCATGGCTCCCACACCCCTAGTTGCGGGAGTTTTAGTTACTCATGCTCGAAGATGAAAAGAAGAAAGTCATGTTCATAAAATAATAAAGAAACGAGATCCTTACAATATATTGAGGACAATCTTCAAGTATCCAAGGACAAAAGAAACCAAGAACTCAAGAACGAATCAAGAACACGAATGTTAATTCAAGAAACGTGTTCTTGCTCTCGAAAACTAACTAAAAACGTGTTTAAACTAATGAGTGAATTATATGTAACATAAACCTATCATAGGGTATTTATAGGAGTCAAAGAAACCAAATCCAAAACGGGTTAGGAGTCCTAAACGCGGACAGCCGCTGGCGCGCCACTGCTTTGGTGTGACGGCCCGGCTGACGGACCGTCACTGCCTTGACGGACCGTCGCCGTGGTCGTCACCCCTAGGCAGCACCACTGCCTCAAGTTGACGGTCACTGTGACGGACCGTCACATGTGTGACGGGCCGTCACTCAGGCCGTCACTCTTAGGCAGAATCCTCTTTTTCTCGTATTTCCTTCCGTTTCCATGTTTGTTTCCATTTCCTACAAATACAACATAAAAACATCAAAAACAACAACGGTTGCTTGAAAATATACGATTGTTCTTAGTTAAAAGGAGTCGAAAGTGACGTAAAATGGCGTCACATCAGTCTGGCTCTAGTAAAATTCTTCTAACTCTTCACTTTCCTGCTTTTCAGATCATGCCTCTAAAGAGAACCATCGAACAAGAGGCCATGGATGGAACCTTAGTCCCCGCAGGGACAAATGCTGAAGAGGTTTGCCCTACCTATAGGATGCAGACCCGATATGGAGTCTGCACTGCTGATCCCATCGCTCCTACGGGAACCCCACAAGTCCCTCCTGCTAATGCTCCTGCTACTGATCTTGTTATTGTTCCTACTTGAGCTCCCAAAACTAGTACTACTCGAGTTCAGTCTCCGCAGGGCAAAGTTACTAATGCTGAATTCAGACAAACTATGTAGATACTTGCTCAGATCATGTCCTCTCAGTTTCATAGGTCAGGCAGTGTTGGTGTTGACACTAGATCCTCATATGCCAAGTGGGTCACTTCATGCGACTGAACCCACCAATTTTCATTGGGTCCAACGTCAAAGAGGATCCTCAGGATTTTGTTGATGAAATGGAGAAGATATTCAGGGTCATGCATGCTAGTGACACTGAGGGGGTGGAGTTGGTAGCCTATCAGCTGAAAGGGGTAGCCTATCAGTGGTATGATAAGTGGGAAGAGATAAGGGGTGAGGATGCTGATCCAGCGGTTTGGGAAGATTTTTCTGCAGCCTTTCTTGATCACTTCTTTCCTAAAGAAATGAAGGAAGCCAAAGCAGAGGAATTTGTAAACATGAAGCAATGGAATATGAGTGTCAAAGAGTATACTTTGAAATTTAATCAGCTGGCCCGTTATGCTCCTGAGATGGTTTATAATATGAGGGCTCGAATTAGGAAGTTCACTAATGGCATCTCTGGTGACTTGGTATTGGCTTGCAAGGCAGCAATGCTGAACAAGGATATGGACTTACCCAGGCTAGTGGTTTATATTCAACAGGTTGAGGATGAGAAGAAGAAACAGATTGAGATAGAGAAGCATCAGAATAAGAGAAGTAGGTCGACAGACCAGGAGCTGACTCAACATAATGGTAGGGGTGGCATACATTGGCCCAAGAAGAAGTCTTGGAGACATGCTCATTTATCGACTAGTGCACATGTCCCTAGGCAATTGGGTGGTCAGCAGATTCAATCCAACCATGGCTCCAGAATACAGGGTACTCAATCTCAGGGCAGTGTGGCCCAATCAGCTCTATCTTATGCTTCTTGCACCATTTGTGGTAATGTAACACCCCAGGATCTGAACCAACTACTTGACTGTACCCAGCAGAAAAATTTCAGAAAAATTCAAGTTCCCAGGAACCACAGCCAAGGTCACGGATCATGGTTCAAGACCATGGACTGTCATGTCAGCAGCGGTTCCTATTTTCTAGAGGACCCTCAGCTTAGGGTCTAGGAACCACGAGTAAAACCATGGACCGTCATTTAGAATCACGATCCATCCTGTGAACTCGTGGTCCTCTCCTTTAGAGGACCCTCAGTTTAGGTCCCAAAGAGCACGAGTCAGATCATGGATCGTAGTTCAAAATCACGGTCTGTCATGTGACTCATGGAATGATGACATCAGAGAACCCCTAGGACTCAAAGATAGAACCATGACTCAATAATGGTCCATCGTCCAGGACTATGGTCTGTCGTCTAAGTTATGGTACCTGAGTCGTGATTTTCAGCAGCTTTCTTTTAAAATTCCCAGGGGTATTCTGGACTTTTCCTATCTCTTTTAAGACCTAAGCTACGTCATTTTTCTTAGTGTAAGACTAATTAATTAGTCAAAAACAACCTAAACCTCCTATTCTCCTAGAAATCACCCGACACTTAGAGAAATAGAGAAAAGAAGTGTCAGTTTCCTCTGAAGAATAAGCAGAAGGTCTTCTTCAAGTTCAGCCCCAAGATTCAAAGGTTTAACCATAGAATATCCTTCCAGGTATGTAGGATTTCATCAATGGGTACCTTTTCACCCATTGAGTCCCTAGATTCAGTCTAGTTCTTCAGTTCTCAATTAGTTATTCAGAACTAGGGTTCCTAAACCTTATGTAATCAGTGCAATTCAGATTCTATTGCTTGTATGATATTTATTACATGTTTTCTTGGGAACCTAGGGTATCCATGTTCACAAAGTTCATTAACCCTAGTATGTGTTAATTTCAGTACTCATGTTTTATACTTGCTAGTCAGATGATCCAGACAGTTATGCTTCAGAATTAGAATGCTATCAGTTTTCAGTACTTTGTATTACATTCTTAGATGATTGTCAGTATTTGATCTATCCAGTATTTTAGTATGCATTTATTGCTTACATTCAATTGGGAGTAGACTTAGTACCGAGCGGACGAAGGGATGAAGGCTCAACTGTCAGCTTAGGGTGAGACCTTTAGTAGCAGTCCTTGAGTCCCAGAACTATGGCGCCACCATAGGTATGAAAATGGTCAACTGTCAGATTAGGTTGTACACCCTCATCCCTTATGGATATCAGTTTAGTGTATCCACATCAGATTTGTTTGTACCCTTGGCAAGGTATGAACACCCTTCCATCCAGGGTTATAGGTTGGCCCCACAGTTGCTCAGCTTGGGGTATGTTGGTTAATAGTAGCTCTCATAGTCAGACTCATTATTGCATGACCTTGTATTCAGTTATTCAGTTCAGTTTGGCATGTTATAGTATTCATGTTAGCTACTGGGTCACTGTATTCAGCTTATGCTTCAGTTTATGTTTCAGTGTGTATTTTCATGTTCAGTCTTTATGTTGTACACCTTTGTATATATCCCGCATGCTCAGTACATTCAAAGTACTAACGCATACTTTTATGCTACATCTTATCATGATGTAGGTTTAGGCATTTTGCATCCAGACCTTGCTTAGTCCGACTTTCCAGTCCTTACTCAGCAGCTCAGTGGTGAGTTCTCATAGTTCGAGGATGATAGTTATTATTACTTCATTTTTATATTTCAGTTTCAGACTATTAGAGTTAGCTGGGGGGCTTATCCAAGCAACTCACATCAATTAAAGGGTTTCAGACATAGAACTAGAATCAGCTATTGGGTTGTCAGTTTTATTTTTAGACTTTCTATATTCTCATCTTCATTATATATTCAATCATGTTTGGATTTCTTTTTTTTCCAACTTATATTTTAAGATTAGTTCAGTTTTCTGCACGGTTTGTATATTATAAAAATTTGTCTAGATATGCCAGACCATGGGATAGCTTGGGGTAACTTGTGACACTAAGAATCTTATTGCGTCAAGGGGGTAGACTCGAGACGTGACAAACTTGGTATCAGAGCATCAGGTTCAAGTGTCCTAGGATGTATGAAAGCATCGTCAATTAGAGTCTTCTTCATGGGTATGAAGCGCACCACACTTATGGGGGAGAAGCTATGAGACGTCAGTAGGAAAAGCTTCCATTCCTTCTTTTCCATCTCATGCCATAGAGTATAAACTCTATTTGATCTCCTTCTAACTCGTGCTCTACACATTTTAGAAAATGCCTCCCAGAAGAGCTAACGGAAGGAACCAGCAGACACCAGCAGCTCCAGTAGACCCTCTGAATGAGCAAGTCACTCATGGAGAATTCAGGGCTGCTTTTCAGGTGCTTGCTCAGGCCATGACCGCTTAGGTCAACCAGCAGGCTATGGCACCAGCTCTACCTCAGACTAACCCTATCGCAGTTAGAATCCAAGACTTCACTCGGATGAACCCTCCAGAGTTTCATGGGTCCAAGTCCGAAGAGGATCCACAAAAATTTCTTGACGACATTCAGAAGGTGAAAGAGATTATGGGTGTCACTCCAATTGAGAGTGAAGACTTATCCACTTACTAGCTAAAAGGAGTGGCTTATACTTGGTATCAACAGTGGAAGGAGTCTTATTGTGATACTGCAAGTCCAGTGGATTGGAACCACTCCAAAACTGTATTTCTGGACAGGTTTTTCCCACTTAAGCTCAGGGAAGTCAAGGTCCAAGAGTTCATCAAATTGAAGTAGAATGATATGAGTGGGAAGGAGTATGCGGACAAGTTTACTCAGTTGTCTAAGTATGCTCTAGCAATGGTAGCTGACTCCAGGGCCCGTATGAGTAAGTTCGTGTCTGGTGTGTCTGATGATGTGGTCAAGGAGTGCAAGACTACTATGCTAGTTAAGGAGATGGATATTTCTAGGTTAGTGACTTATGCCCAGCAAATCAAAGAGGAGAAGATCAAGGAAAGGGGAGGAGACAGCAAAAGACCTAAAACATGTGAATTTAATTACTCTCAATAGAGGTCAGATAGGGGTTACCACTCTTAGTTCCATCAAAAATCTTTAGCTCCAGCCCCATCCTCTGCTAGTGCTCAATTTCCTAAGTCTAGGCAGGGTAGGCGGGATAGGGCGCCTGGCTCTAAGTCCCAAGGTATAGTCACTAGCGGGAGCACTCATCTAATTTGCAAGAAGTATGGTAGGAACCACCTCGGTGAGTGTATGGCTGGCAGTGGAAATTGTTTCTGGTGTGGCAAGCCAGGCCACATGATGTGGGATTGTCCAGCAGCTTCTCAGAAGGGCAAGGATGCTTGCCCATAGAATCAGGCTAGTTCTACAGTAGCTCTAGCAGGTTGCCCTACTCAGTAGGATGCCTCATCCGGTACAAGTGGTGGTCAGCGCCAGAACAAGCTCTATGCTCTTCAGACTAGACAGGATTGGAAGGATTCCCCCGATGTGGTCATGGGTACATTGCAAGTCTTCTATTTGGATGTTTATGCATTATTAGACCCAGGGACTACATTTTCTTTTGTAACTCTCTATATAGCAGTAAATTTCGATGCTAGTCAAGAAATCCTCCCATAATCCTTCTCAGTCTCTACTCCTGTTGGTGATCCAGTTATAGCTAGACTGGTATACAAAAATTGCCCTGTCACAGTTTCCCACAAAGTCATCTTAGCTGATCATGTAGAGTTAGAAATGACTGACTTCGATATTATTCTTGGCATGGCTTAGTTACATTCCTGTTACACCTCAGTTGATTGTAGAACTAGGATTGTTTTGTTCCAGTTTCCAAATGAGCCAATCTTAAAGTGGAAGGGTAATACCTCAGTGCCGTAGGTCGCTTCATCTCTTACCTTAAAGCCAGAAAAATAATTTCCAAAGGGTATATCTATCATCTTATTTGGGTTAAGGATTCAAACTCTGAGACCCCAACTCTTGAGTCAGTCCCAGTGGTGAATGAGTTCCCAGAAGTATTTTCAGAAGATCTTCCCTAAGATTCTGCCGAAAGGGAAATTGACTTCGGAATAGATCTCCTTCCAGATACCCAGCCTATTTCGATTCCTCCTTATAGAATGGCTCCATCTGAGCTTAAGGAATTAAAGGAATAATTGAAAGACCTTCTAGATAAGGGCTTCATCAGACCTATGATCTCTCCATGGGGTGCTCCAGTGCTTTTCGTGCGTAAGAAAGACGGTTCTCTCAGGATGTGCATCAACTACCGTCACTTGAACAAAGTCACAATCAAGAATAAGTATCCCATCCCCAGGATTGATGACTTATTTGACCAGCTTTAGGGTGCTAGTTAATTCTCTAAGATAGATCTCAGATCCGGCTATCATCAGCTCAGAGTCAGAAATTGTGACATTTCGAAGACAACCTTTAGAACTCGGTATGGTCACTATGAAATTATAGTTATGTCTTTTGGACTAACGAATGCTTCTGCAGCTTTCATGGATTTGGTGAACAGGGTTTCCAAGCAATATATAGACTTGTTCTTCATTGTCTTCATCGATGATATACTCATATATTCTCGGAGCAAAGAGGAGCATGCTGATCATTTGAGAGTTGTGCTATAAACTCTCAAGGATCGCCAATTATTCACTAAGTTCAGCAAGTGTGAATTCTTGTTGAAGTCAGTTCCGTTCCTTGGTCATGTGGTATCTAGTGAGGGAATCTGAGTTGATTCTCAAAAGATTGAGGCAGTAAAGAACTGACCCAGACCCATCTCTCCGATTGACATCAGAAGTTTCTTAGGTTTGTCCAGTTACTACAGGAGTTTTGTTGAAGGATTTTCATCCATAGATGCCTTATTGACCAAGTTGACTCAGAAGAAGGTCAAGTTTCAGTGGTCAGATGAGTGTGAGAAAGGTTTCCTAGAATTGAAAACCAGGTTGACCACAACTCCTGTTTTAACTCTACCAGAGGGTTCAGATGGCTTCGTGGTTTATTGTGATGCATCTAGGGTCATCCTGGGCTGTGTCTTGATGTAGCATGGTAAGATCATAGCTTATGTCTCTAAGCAGCTTAAGATTCATGAGAAGAACTACCCGACTCATGACCTTGAGCTTGCAGCAGTAGTGTTTATCCTAAAGATTTGGAGATATTACTTGTATGGTGTCCATGTAGAAGTGTTCACAAATCATAAGAGCCTCTAGTATGTATTCACCTAGAAAGAGTTAAATCTTTGTAGAGAAGGTGGCTCGAGTTCCTCAAAGACTGCGATATAAATGTGCTCTACCATCCGGGTAAGGCTAATATAATGGTTGATTCCCTCAGCAGACTATCCATGGGTAGTGTGTTACATGTTGAGAAATAGAGGAAAGAATTAGCCAGGGATGTTCATAGGCTGGCTCACTTAGGAGTTTGCCGTATGGACACGACAAATGGTGGTGTGATAGTCCAGAATGGGTCAGAATCTTCATTAGTAGCGGAGATAAAAGAGAAATCTAACAGTGATCCCATATTACTTTAGTTGAAAGGTGCAGTTCATCAGCAGAGGGTAGAGGTTATCTTCCATGGGGGAGATGGTGTGTTTCACTACCAGGGTCATTTATGTGTACCAAATATGGGTGAGTTAAGGCAGCAGATCCTTAAAGAAGCCCATAGCTCCAGATATTCCATTCATCCCAGTGCCACTAAGATGTACCGTGATCTACGAGAAGTCTATTGGTGGAACAACATGAAAAGAGACATTGCAGATTTCGTAGCTAAGTGTCCCAATTGTCAGCAGGTCAAGGTAGAACATCAGAAACCAGGAGGTGTGACTCAGGATATTAGCATTCCTACTTGGAAGTGGGAGGTGATCAATATGAATTTCATTATGAGTTTACCTCGTACTCGCAGACAACAGTACTCTATTTGGGTGATAATGGACAGGGTTACTAAGTCAGCCCACTTCTTGGCTGTCAAGACTACAAATTCCACGGAGTATTATGCCAGGATCTACATCAGCGAGATAGTCAGGTTGCATAGGATTCCCTTGTCTATTATCTCATATAGGGGTACTTAGTTTACATCTCATTTCTGGAGATCATTTCAGAAAGGTCTTGCTACTCAGGTGAATTTCAGCATAGCATTTTATCTGCAGACGGATGGTCAGGCAGCGCATACTATTTAGACCTTAGAGGACATGTTGAGGGCTTGTGTGATCGATTTCAAGGGTAGTTGGGATGATCACCTACCTCTCATAGATTTTTTCTACAATAATAGTTTCCATTCTAGTATTCAGATGGCCCCATATGAGGCAATCTATGGGCATAGATGCAGGTCACCATTTAGTTGGTTTGAAGTAGGTGAAACAGCTTTGATTGGGCCAGATTTGGTTCATAAGTCTATGGAGAAAGTTTAGCTCATTAGAGAAAGATTAAAGACAGTTCAGAGTCATCATAAGTCCTATGCTGATGTGAGGAGGAGGGACTTAGAGTTCGAGGTTGAGGATTGGGTTTTCCTGAAGGTGTCACCCATGAAGAGTGTGATGAGATTTGGCAAGAAAGGGAAGCTCGGTACCAAATATGTAGGTACTTACAAAATCTTTAAAAGGGTTGGTAATGTGGCATATGAGTTAGAGTTTCTATCAGAACTACCAGGAGTTCATCCAGTCTTTCACATTTCATTACTAAAGAAGTATGTTGGTGATCTGGCATCGATTCTTCCTTTAAAGAGTGTGGCCGTGAAGGATAGCCTCACCTATGAGGAGGTTCCAGTTGAGATTCTTGACCATCGAGTTCGTAGGTTGAGAAATAAGGAAGTCGCTTCAGTGAAAGTTTTGTGGAGGAATCATTCAGTCAAGGGAGCTACTTGGGAAGCAGAGGCAACCATGATAGCCAAGTACCCTCACCTTTTTCCTTCCAATTCAGTTTCAGCTTGAGGTAATAGTTCATTTCCAGTCTTTTAGTCTACTCAAGTGTATTTCAGTCTCAGTATCATGTTCCCTCAGTTATTCTTGCATTTCAGCATGTTTTCATGTCAATAGAACTCAATTCAGTTAGATATCAGTTTCTAGTACTCTGTTGGTAGGGATTTCAGCTCTTTCCCTCCAAACTCAGCTTGTTTAATCATCATTCGAGGATGAATGATCCCAAGGGAGAGATATTATAACACCCCAGGATCTAAACCAGCTACTTGACTATACTCATAGAAAAATTTCAGAAAAATTCAAGTTCCCAGGAACCACGACCAAGGTCACGGATCATGGTTCAAAACCACAGACCATCCTGTCAGCAGTGATTCCCCTTTTCCATAGGACCCTCAGTTCAGGGTCCAGGAACCACGAGTCAAACCACGGACCGTCATTCATAATCACAGTCCGTCCTGTGAACTCGTGGTCCCCTCCTTCAGAGGACCCTCAGTTTAGGTCCCCGAGACCACGAGTCAGACCATGGATTGTAGTTTAGAACGACGATCCGTCTTGTGACTCGTGGAATCATGACATCAGAGAACCCCCAGGACTTAAGTACAGAACCACAACTCAGTCGTTGGTCCATCGTCCAAGTCATAATACCTGAGTCGCAATTTTCAGCAGCTTTCTTTTAAAATTCCCAGAGGTATTCTAAACTTTTCCTATCTCTTTTAAGACCTAAGCTACATCATTTTTGCTTAGTCTAAGCCTAATTAATTAGTCAAAAACTACCTAAACCTCCCATTCTCCTAGAAATCACCCGACACTTAGAGAAATAGAGAAACAAAGTGTCAGTTTCCTCTCAAGAATAAGCAGAAGGTCTTCTTCAAGTTCATCCCCAAGATCCAACGGTTCAACCATTGAATCTCCTTCCTGGTATGTGGAATTTCATCAATGGATCCCTTTTCACCCATTGAGTCCCTAGATTCAGTCTAGTTCTTCAGTTCTCAATTAGTTATTCAGACTTAGGGTTCCTAAACCTTATGAAATTAGTGCAATTCAGATTCTATTGCTTGTATGATATTTATTACATGTTTTCTTAGGAACCTAGGGTAGCTATGTTCACAAAGTTTAGTAACCCTAGTATGTGTTAATTTCAGTACTCATGTTTTATACTTGCTAGTCAGATGATCCAGACGGTTATGCTTCAGAATTAGAATGCTATCAGTTTTCAGTACTTTGTATTGCATTCTCAGATGATTGTCAGTATTTGAGCTATCCAATATTTCAGTTTGCATTTATTGCTTACATTTAGTTGGGAGTAGACTTAGTTTTGAGCGGACGAAGGGATGAAAGCTCAGCTGTCAGATTAGGCTGAGACCTTTAGTAGCAGTCACTGAGTCTGATAAGTCGGTAATCTACCAACTTATTGAGCCTATATCCATGAATTATTGCTATGTTTTGAATTGATTTAGAGGTTCTTATGGCCTTTATTGATGTCTATGTAGGTACTTTTGATAGAAGATGAAGAACAAGGATATGGACCCAAAATAGAACCAAAAAAGAGCTAAGTGTGAAGAGTTGAGAAACGTTGATGAATATACCATGAGATGTGGTGGTTGTGCGACATGCACAAGCCGAGGTATGGTTCGCACCTCCTTCGCATGAAGCTGCCAAAGTTGCTAAAGATTCTGCAAAGGAGTGTGATCTTTGTGCGACGTGCATATCCCATGGTGCAAAATGCACCACCTTCGCACGAAGCCCACAATTTTAGCTGAAGTCACTGTTTGAGTTGAAGTAGGTGTGCGATGTACACATTGCAACTTGCTAACCACATGTCGCACCGCATACCTCCCAAAAGGGCAAACTTGTCCTAAATTTATGTGATGACTTGGGAACATATAAAATGCCATTTTAGGCCCAATTTGTAGAGACAATACTTCAGACCTGAGGTTTAGAGATAGTTCTTGCTTGGTAAATAATTTTCCACCTCCATTGAGAAGAGGGTTTCAATCCAAATCTCTTGGTTAATAATTTGTGTGCCTAATTTGATTCTAGAACTTGAGATTCAGCTATAATGAATGGGAATTTGACTTACCCAGATGGTATCTCTTCTTCTCCTACTATGAGTGGCTAAATTCTCTTGTCTAGGGGTGTATAGATGATGGGTGCTTAGCTAATGGGTATGGGTGTAGTTAATTCACCTTTATAATTGCTTATTTGATATGGGTCTAGTAATTTCACCATGTTTTAATCCTAAAATTGGTGGTTGCAAATATTAATTTACATTACTTAGCTATGTGATTGCTCGGGGGAGAATTTCATAGTTGTGGAAGTGAAATTGCTAGTGGGTACTTGGGAATCCATCTAGATTGGAGGCTAGGAATAGCCCTAATCGCAGGAATCTCCCATTTAAGGGTCTGAGCTAGGAATAGGAAGACCTCCCCAAGCTAATGTTGGTTGATTATTTATTACACCGATGATGTTCTAACCAAAATCATCGAAAATGTGGATGTTGATCGGAAGATAGCATTCCACACCTATGACCAACACTATTCATGTCAACAGGTGAGAGTATAAGTTAATTAATGATTACCCTATCCTTTAGCTAATGCCCCATCGGATATGCATTCCTAGTCTTCTAAATCAATTGGTACACTTATCTTTAGTTTTATTGCTTTTTGTTGAATTGTGTTAGTAGTGACAACTTTTCTAATTCCCCCCATATTTTTACTTGTTTTTGTTTAAGCAATTACTCTCGCCTTGAAATCAACTCATACAATCTCTAGTTGGCTAAGTCAAGTCCCTTGGGTACGACCCCGACATCCATTGGGTTTATAAATTTGGTTTTGCTGCACGTTCATCGTGGCCTCCTAATTGGAGAGAACGATTTGAGCGTTCATAAAAAATGGTGTCGTTGCTGGGGACTTGAGTATTAGCTAGTTTTTGATTTTTATTTTAAAGTCAAATTGAGAGTATTTGTTTTCTTTTACTTTTGTTGTTTGTGTTGATTGAGTAGGCTAGCTATGGAAGAAGCCAATGATAATGAAAGCATTGGTGGCTTTGACAATGCTAACACTGCTGAGCCTATGATGCAAGGAGGTGTAGGAGCAATCTGCCTACCCCCCATGGTGGGAAATGTTGTCTTTCATGTGACAAGCACTATGCTCCACTTGACTCAAACGAAGGGCCTATTTGGTGGAGCAGCACATGAGGATGCCAACTGGCATATTCAGAATTTTGTGGAGATTTTCCAACCATTCATCTTCCAACATATCTCCCAAGAGTCCATCCGATGACGCCTATTCCCCTTCCACCAAGAACATTTTCTAAAACTTTTTGACCCCTGAAGTTGGAGTACCCTACTTTCATGCAATTCACAGGCTTCAACAAGCAATCAATATTTCACCTCATTGACGGGGGAAGCCATGGCGTGGTTGGAAGAATTATCGGATGACTCTATCACATCTTAGGCGGAGTTGGTTGAGGCATTTACCTCGAGAATTTTTTCTCCATCTCGAATGATGAAGCTAAGATATGAGATTACCAATTTTAGGCAGCTCCCGGATGAGCCCCTACATGAGGTTTGGCTACAATTCAAGAAGAACCCAAACCATGAGTTGTCAAACAATGTGTTGCTCCAAACTTCTACCGGTCATTAAATTCCGTGAACAAATCAGTGGTTGATAACCTTGGAGGTGGCACCTTCATGGATTTAGAGTTCCCTATTGCCTCGATGCTGTTAGAACGAATGAACAAGACTAACCAAGCTTGGCATACGAGAGAGGCAGAGGTGCCAACTTCGGGAACGCCCTCAACAATCCTAACAAATGAAATGAGAAAGAAAGATGAGGAGCGAGATGAAGCTTTGGCGAACATGATGACTCAAATCGATTTGATGTCCAAGCATATAATGAGAGCTGGTGTTAAGAAGGTGAATGCAGTGAGTACACCAGAGATTCAAGTGAGTGATGTGGAGCTTATGACTAAGGTTGATGGTAAGCTATGCTTTGTGTTGGCTGGTTCTCACCCTAAGTATTATCGCCAACGGGAGGAGAATCAAGGTTGGATTAGAGACAAAGAGAGGGATGGCAATTGGCGTGACAGAGACAAGGATGGTGATCATTTTAATCACCAGAGTTTGAATCCCTATATCCCTCTGAACAAGGTAGACTCTCTCTACCAACCAGGCACAAGCAACCCGAGCCAATCCAAGTTAGAGGACATGTTGTCCTTGGTTCTCAAGAAGGTGGATACGATAAATTCGAGAGTAAGTGAGCTAAAGAGTGAGGTTTCAACACTTCACCAAATTGTGAGCTCCCACAATGCCTCGATCAAGCATCTTGAGGCCCAAATGACCCACCTATCAAGCCAAATAAACCCTCGGATAAAAGGAATGTTGCCTAGCGACACCATCGCTAATCCCAAAAATGATTAAGGATTGAGGTAGTATCGTCGTGCCGTGATGTTAAATCAAGCACTTCTTGGGAGGCAACCTAAGTTTCTTTCTTTGTTTTTGGTTATCTTGAGTTGTTTTTGGTATTTTTGTAGGAATGCATGGATGGAGAAATTGAACAAGGGAACACAATGCAAAAAGGAGTCGTGTGTTGGACTGTGCGGACCGTACAAGCAATTGTGCGTGTCACATAACCTATCACACGCCAGACCAGAAGACCTGAAGGAAATCTAAAAAATGGGAGGTGATGTGCGCTGGGCCGTACGGACTGCATGAGCCCAAGTGCGCGTTGCACCTCTATCGCACGATGACACAGATTCTTGGGCAAACCCAAGAGTGAAATAGAGGGACTTGTGCGATACTCCATGCGGTCCGCACCTTGCCTGGTGCGAATCACATGTCGCGGCGCACGTAAGGTTAATTTGAAATTTAATTGACCGACCCGACCCGGAGATGACCCAGCTGACTTTTCTTCTTCTTTTTCTTTTAAAACTGCCTTTTCTCTTCTTTTTCCACCATCTTTCTCCATAACTCCCAAAAATTCTCTCTCAAAAATTCTCTCTAAACCCTCAAACTCTCCCAAAACCTTCTTCTCCCCTTACCCAATCTTCTCTACTATGCCTTCACTATCGCCGCCATTATTCTCCGGAAAGGTCTTATGGGTCACCATTGTTGGAGTTCAAAAAGCTGCGGTTTTCACTCTTCCGTTCATAATCTTCACTTGTGGTAAGTTTCCCGACGTTAAATAGTTATTTTTATGAATGATGGGAACTCATATTGTGAAGCATGCTTAGTAAAATTGTCATGTTGATTTTGGGTGAGATTTGAAAATCTTGGGTCCCCAATTTTGAGTTGTTTTTTATAATATACCTTAGTGTCAACTTGGTAGATTGTAAATCTTGAATATGCATGTTGATTGGTAGTAATGTTTAACCTTGAAATCTGTGTTTGGGTGAGAGTAACCCACTTGTGACTAGTGCTTGATTTGGCCCGATTATAGATTGGGTGACATCGTTCTTAAGGTCAAATCGTTGTTTCTCACAAGGTTTTGATTGATAGCTGACTATTGAGGTTGAATGTTGCAAATTGTATGCCCACAATCCTTGTTGAAAATCTATTTGGGGTGCATGTTTGGTGAAGGAAAGGTTGATTGTTTCTATGCTTATTGGTGCCCATTGTGCAAGAAGGGCTTGATGTTCCCGATGATAAATGGGGTAACGTCCATCTTAAGGGAAGTCGTTGAGTCCTTTCTTGCTTGTGTTTGTGTCAATGGAAATTCGGGGAAGTCTAAGTACCGAAAGTTAAGGTCATAATCCTTTTTCCCCTTTGTTAATGTGATTTGGTTATTGTGTAGTGCCAAGTGCCAAAGCACATCTTGCTCTATGAATCATATGTGTAACTCATAAGAAACTAAAAATTTCAATTGTGCCATTGTGCGTTTCGCATACGATGCATAGATCTTGATGTGCGGGGCACCCAAGGCATCGCACCAAGTTGAAAAGAATGAGCAGGTCACTGATCTGAGGGGCGACGCGTGGTGCAACACGCAATCCTAATGGTGTGAATTGCACCAGTATCGCACCTCAGTTGAAAAATCCCTGAAGGTTCTGTGGGCTTGTGCGATAGCACATGCGACGTGCACTCCTCCTGGTGTTTTTTGTATGTGGTTTGCACAAGACAACAGTTACCTACTTTGTTTTTCTAATCTATTGCATTCCATCCTTTGTAGTTGATAACTTCTTTTTAGGATGTGCTTTTGTCTCTTGGCTCACAATCTCTGGTTTTAGAACATGTCTTCTAACAAGGGTAATGCGGAGACGAGCTCACGCAGGCCAACCGCTCCCTTCTCCTTCAAGCCAACTTCAAAGGGGAAGAAAAAAGTCTCATCATCCAGTGACCAAGTCTCAGAGGAGGAGAGGGTTCGATTTGGATTGGAGGGCATGAAAGTGATCTACGAACGTGACAGGGGCAGGTCCTTCAATGAGGAGCATAGCTTCAATCTGAGTGCAGTAGGGGATAATCTTCCCAACATCCCCACTCATTTTGCTAACCGCCAGTGGCACCCATTTCAGGAAGTGTCCGGAACCTATTACAAGGAGTTGGTCCGGGAATTATTTGCCTCATATCAGGCCACGCAAGATGCTCAGGGCTACAAAGGGGGTTGTGATAAATTCCCCGCATCAAACTCAGTTATGGTTCGGGGAAAAGAGGTCAAGATCACTCCAGTTGCAATAAATGCCATCTACTAGAGTAATCCAATTGATTCAGCACCTGTCCTCATGGAGAAGTTACTTCACAGGCGCAAACCTCTGGAATGGGATGCCCCTATCATTGCTCCTGATTCTCCTTCCTGGGCTACAATGGGAGGCGATATCCCCCGCCTAACTTTGTACTTTGAGGTTCGCTTGTGGTATGACTTTGTGCACTCCTTTCTCATACCTTCTCAGAACGACCTAAATATCACACATGATGGAGCCATGTTGGTTGTTATAATCATGGCAGGAGATTATATCAATGTGGGGGAGGTCATAACTTTAGTGATAAAGAGGAAATCTCGAAGGAGTAGTGGCGCCTTTCCCTTCCTGGTGTTGATCATCAAGATATGTGTACAAGCTGGTGTTCCCTTCTTTGAATATGACACCCCTACTCCTGTTGTTGGTGTGTTGGATCTTGACAAGAAAACCGAATGGGATGCTCTCCGATTTAAAAGGCTAGAGTGGAATCATCGGTGGAAGATGAAGATGATGATTTGGATGTGGAAATGCATACCTCTCCTCCTCCTTCTCATCCTACCTCAGAAGGACACACACCCGCAGCCACTGCACCTAGGGAGCCACTCAGCCTCCAAGACATGGTTAACAAGTCATACAATCACAAGAGGCAGTTGCAGGATCTATCAAATGAACTACCAGGTTTAATTGATAGGGTAGTCAAAGTAGCCAAGAAAAAAGTTGTGGAAAGAACTCTAAATCTGAAGAAACGAGTGGATGCTTGCGAGAAATCTCTCAAGTCCCTTCAGAAAGACATGGACAAGGAAAAAGGGAAAAATCTGGTAGAGCATGAAGATTTGACCACATTGCCTCCACGTCGGAAGATTCCTGGTCCCTTGGATAGCTTATTTGCTGCCTATGCTGATGAGAAGCTGCCCGGTCATGACTATCAAGAGTTGGATGATGACTAGAACCCTGATTTTCAGCAGGCTCTTCGTGATTCCACTCTTTTTGCGAACTCCTGATGGGGTGGTGCTGGCCTAAGTGGCAAGCATGTTAAAGAAGAAGCTACTGCTGATGATGAGGATTAGGTCCTCCAGGGAGTTCCACCCCTTTTCCCATTGCACTATGAGCATTGAGGGTAATGCTTCTTTTATGGGGAGGGGGTGGCTTTACTTACTTGCTTTTGGTGCCCGTGAGTGGGCTTGAGACAATTTATTGCCCTTGTCGGGCCTAGTTGACCCATAAAAGAAGCATTACCCTCAATGCTCATAGTGCAATGGGAAAAGGGGTGGCTTTACTTACTTGCTTTTGGTGCCCGTGAGTGGGCTTGAGACAATTTATTGCCCTTGTCGGGCCTAGTTGACATTTTTGCTTAGTTTTATTTTGCCCTTGTCGGGCATATTTAGGATGATGATTGTGATGCCATTGTTTTTCTTTTCTTTAGATTATGTTTTTGCCTTACTTTTTACTTTGAGCTTAATTGTGCCCTCACCCAGCTTGAATTTTATTGAGTGTGTGTCGGGTTGGTTTTACATGCCCCATTGTTCCACCACCTGTGCCTTGCAAATGCGCAAAATGCCTAACCTAGCTTGAAAGATGACCTTAGGCCCTTTTGGTATGCCACTTTACCCAAATGACTTCCCAATGACATCAAATCCTAGTGAACCCCTTTGAGCTTGAGACCATTCTTTGGCACCTTGTCAACACCTTGACCTTTTTGGAACCTTTATTTTGGCACCCATCCTCCCTAATAGCTTGAAAATGAAAAGTAGACTAAAAGCCTAAGTTTGAGGGGGGGGGGGGCAAACAAAAGACAACATAGGCAAATACCTAAGTTTGGGGGTGCATATGATTAAATGAGGAGAAGAAAGGAAGTGAACTTCAAGTGCAAGGTAGCACCTTAATTTCAAATTGAAAATTGCTCCAGAATATCAATCCAATGAGAAAATTGAAAAGCAAAGATTGGTGCTTGATGTGCCGCCATTCTACGGCACTTTTGACTCCTTTAACTAAGAATAATCGTGAATTTTCAAGCAACCGTTGTCGTTTTTGATGTTTTTATGGTGTATTTGCAGGAAATGTAGACAAGGATAAAAAGGAAGTAAAACTACCCAAGCTAAGTAACAAAGGTTAAGTTTGACGGAGGACCTGACGGCTCGTCACACTTGTGACGGACCGTCAGCCAAGCCACCAAACCTGGCAGCAACTAAAGGAGCCACTGGATAGCGGCGACGGCTGGCACGACGGCCCGTCACACCTTTGACAGACCGTCAGACGAACCGTCAAGTGGGAGCTCAAGGGGAACCTATATTGGATAGCAGCGACGGTTGGCGTGACGGTCCATCGCATGGGTGACGGTCCGTCAGCCAAACCGTCAAGTTGAAACTAAATATGAGCAAGCACTGGATAGTGGCGACGGCTTGGAGTGACGGCCCGTCGCATGCTTGACGGTCCGTCAGGCGACCCGTCAACGCGACACGGGATCCCGAAAATCCTATTTTTAGACTTTATTTCCTGGACTACTATAAATACCCTGTGTTAGGTTTATTTTAATTATTCATTTTACAAAATAGTTTTAGGATATTTTTTGAGCGACTTTTGAGAGGAAGAAACACAACAAACACGTTTGTCTTCTTCTTCAATCTTGTTCTTCCATTGTTCTTGGGATCTTGGATTCTCGTTCTTGGATAAATTGAAGCTTGTGTTCATTATATTGTAAGATTCTTTTCGCTTTATTATGAATATAAATCTCTTCTCTTTTCCTAATAGCATGAGTAACTAACTTCCCACAACTAGGGTTGTGGGAGCCATGGCAAAAGTAGCAATATAGATTTCGGGTAGCGTAGGGTTCTATCTTTATGTTGTCACATGGTTAATCATTTAATTACTAACGTTTTCTGGTGGTTTCAAACATTAGAACATGCCTAGGTTTAATTTGCTTGAGTAAAGGGATTAAAACCGGGAAATTTGATTAACTACAAGGATTCGAGACTACCAACTCTCGTCTCATGATTAATGCTGTAACTAGATTAATCTACTTGATGTTTAGGATTGAAATAAGGAAGTTCACCTTTTCAAGTTCGAGAGAATTGAAAAGGAAAGTTGTCTAATTGGTTGAGAAACGTTTAGACGATACCATAAGTTCAATCACATCGTGATATGCATATAGAGCGAACCCGGTTAAACCTTGAGTCGAAATTGTTACGATGCTATGGTGAACACTTCCCTAGTTCACTCTCATATTGATTATTAATCGCATATTATTATTTGCTTTGGTTAAATATTGTTCACACAACACCCCCCAATTTACCGAAAACTATCGACTACTAGTCATTTAATTCACTATTGATTTAATTTGCATCTTATTCCCTGTGGGATCGACCCCAACCTTAGTTGGGTTCTATATTTGACAGCGACCGCTTACGCTTCGTAATTGGAGTTGTAATTTGGGTGTATCAGTGCTACCAAGTGAAGGTGATATACGGTGTGAATGATCATGAGTTAAAAAGGAGATATCTTGGGTTGTGCGAGGGAAGAATAAGGTGAAGTTGAAATGGAAAATGTGAGCGGTGTTCGAAATGAGAACAAAGAGCATTAGGGAGGTGTATTCACTTGAACCAAATGATATCCTCACCTTAGCCTAGCCAACATCGTAACCCACAAGTGCTTGGTGATTTCGAGATTGGCTACCCTACATTAGTAGCGAACTACATGAAGGGCAAGCCTATGGTTCGACGAGTATGCACTTGAACTTCTTTGAGAGAGTGAGAGTCTTCTTGGTTCTCTTATAATCTTGTGTTTTGAGAATTGAATGATTGTGAGTGGGATTCTCTCTTATGGTGAGTGGCATCATGCACTCGAAATGAAGCATAGAGTCTCTATTTCAATTGAGGGGAATGAATGAGACAAGTTGTGTGGCGAATCCCGAAGCAAACCTTGATGGTCCATGCCAATGACTTGAGAAGCTTAAATGTCTTGTTTTGAATGGCAAATTCCCTTGATTTTAAATGAGAAATGATGTCCTTTTGAAAAGGGTTTTGAAATGACCAATTGCCTTGAGTTTGTGGTGGTCCAAATTGAGATGAGCATAGTAGTTAAGTCCTTTGTTTGATTCTTTTGTTTGTTTATTTTTCTTAAATTTTTAGTGTAGAGTAGTCTTTTGTGCCTTGATTGAGCCTTAGCATAATTCATTCCTTGCTTTGTGAGTATCTTGCTTGAGGACAAGCAATAGTTCAACTTTGGGGGTTTGATAAGTCGGTAATCTACCAACTTATTGAGCCTATATCCATGAATTATTGCTATGTTTTGAATTGATTTAGAGGTTCTTATGGCCTTTATTGATGTCTATGCAGGTACTTTTGATAGAAGATGAAAAACAAGGATATGGACCCAAAAAAGAGTCAAAAAAGAGCTAAGTGTGAAGAGTTGAGAAAAGCTGAAGAATCTGCCATGAGATGCGGTGGTTGTGCGACACGCACAAGCCGAGGTGCAGTTCACACCTCCTCCGCATGAAGCTGCCAAAGTTGCTGAAAATTCTGCAAAGGAGTGCGATCACTGTGCGACGCGCACATCCCGTGGTGTGAAATGCACCACCTTCGCACGAAGCCCAAAATTTTAGCTGAAGTCACTGGTCGAGTTGAAGTAGGTGTGTGACGCACACATTGCGATGTGTGAACTGCACGTCATACCGCATACCTCCCAAAAGGGCAAACTTGTCCTAAATTTATGTGATGACTTGGGAACATATAAAAGGCCATTTTAGGCCCAATTTGTAGAGACAATACTTCAGACCTGAGTTTTAGAGATAGTTCTTATTTTGTAAACAATTTTCCACCTTTATTGAGAAGAGGGTTTCAATCCAAATATCTTGGTTAACAATTTGTGTGACTAGTTGATTCTAGAACTTGAGATTTAGCTATAATGAATGGGAATTTGACTTACCCAGATGGTATCTCTTCTTCTCCTACTATGAGTGGCTAAATTCTCTTGTCTAGGGGTGTATAGATGATGTGTGCTTAGCTAATGGGTGTGGGTGTTTTTAATTCACCTTTATAATTGCTTATTTGACATGGGTCTAGTAATTTCACCATGTTTTAATCCTAAAATTGGTGGTTGTAAACATTAATTTACATTACTTAGCTATGTGATTGCTCGGGAGAGAATTTCATAGTTGTGGATGTGAAATTGCAAGTGGGTACTTGGGAATCCATCTAGATTGGAGGCTAGGAATATCTCTAATCGCAGGAATCTCCCATTTAAGGGTCTGAGCTAGGAATAGGAAGACCTCCCCAAGCTAATGTTGGTTGATTGTTTATTACACAGATGATGTTCTAACCAAAATCATCGAAAATGTGGATGTTGATCGGAAGATAGCATTCCACACCTATGACCAACACTATTCATGTCAATAGGTGAGAGTATAAGTGAATTAATGATTACCCTATCCTATAGCTAATGCCCCATTAGATATGCATCCCTAGTCTTCTAAATCATTTGGTACACTCATCTTTAGTTTTATTGCTTTTTGTTGAATTGTGTTAGTAGTGACAACTTTCCCAATTCCCCCTATATTTTTACTTGTTTTTGTTTAAGAAATTACTCTCGCCTTGAAATCAACTCATACAATCTCTAGTTGGCTAAGTCAAGTCCCTTGGGTACGACCCTGACATCCATTGGTTTTATAAATTTGGTTTTGCTGCACGATCACCGTGGCCTCCTAATTGGAGAGCATAATTTGAGTGTTCATCAGAGACCCAGAATTACGGCGCCATCATAGGTATGAAAGGGGTCAGCTGTCAGATTAGGTTGTACACCCTCGTCCCTTGTGGACATCAGTTTAGTGGATCCACGTCAGATATTTTTGTACCTTTGGCAAGCTATGAACGCCCTTCCATCCAGGGTTACAGGTTAGCCCCATAGTTTGCTCAGCTTAGGGTATGTCGGTTAATAGTAGCTCCCACAGTCATACTCATTATTGCATGACCTTGTATTCAGTTATTCAGTTTAGTTCGGCATGTTATAGTATTCATGTTAGCTACTGGGTCACTGTATTCAGCTTATCCTTCAGTTTATGTTTCAGTGTGTATTTCCCTGTTCAGTCTTTATGTTGTACACCTTTGAATATATATCACATGCTCAGTACATTCAAAGTACTGACGCATACTTTTATGCTATATTTTATCATGATATAAGTTCAAGCGTTCAGCATACAGACCGTGCTTAGTGCGACTTTCTAGTCTTTACTCAGCAGCTCAGTGGTGAGTTCTCATAGTTTGAGGACGATAGCTATGCTTACTTCATTCAGTTTTATATTTGAGTTTCAGACTATTAGAGTTAGCTGGGGGGCTTATCCAAGTAACTCATATCAGTTAGAGGGTTTCAGACATAAAACTAGAATTAGCTATTGGGTTGTCAGATTTATTTTCAGACTTACTATATTCTCATATTCATTTTATATTCAGTCATTTTTGGATTTCTTTTTTTTCCAACTTATATTTTGAGATCAGTTCAGTTTTCCGCACAGTTCGTATATTATCATAATTTGTCTAGATATGCCAGACCATGGGTTAGCTTAGGGTCACTTGTGATACTAAGCACCATGTTACATCAAGGAGGTAGCCTCGGGGCATGACAGGTAAAGTGCACCATGGTCAGTTTTAATGGGTAAGGGCGTGTGTTATGGTTGTGGGGAGCTCGGCCATATCCACAAGGAATGTCCTCAGGCTAAGAAAACTTTTAGGGACAACAAGGCTCCAGCCACGACTTCATCAACCCCAGCTGCTAGAGGAGCTACTTCAGGTACAGGCGGGGGTCAAAACTGTCTCTATGGGCTATCTACTCACCAGGAATATGAGGCTTTACCTGATATTATCACGGGTATGTTATGGATTTTATCCCGTGATGTTTATGTGCTACTTGATCCTGGTTCCACCTTGTCTTATGTGACCCCCTATATGGCTGTAAGTTTTGGTTTAGCTCCCGAAAATATCCCTGAACCTTTCCTAGTTTCCACTCCTGTCGGTGATTCCATTGTTGCTAGAAGGGTCTATAGGGATTGTATTGTGACTATCTTACTTAGGGATACAATGGTGGATTTGGTAGAACTTGATATGATAGAATTTGATGCAATTTTAGGGATGGATTGGCTTCACTCGTGCTATGCTAATATGGACTGTAGGACTAGAAAGGTCAAATTCTATTTCCCTAATGAACCGGTCCTTGAATGGGAGGGCAGTCCTATAGTGCCTAAGGGAAGGTTTATCTCCTATCTTAGAGCTCGAAAGATAATATCCAAAGGGTGTTTGTACCATTTAGTCCGGTTCAGGGATTCTAATGTCGAAAGCCCTCTGCTCCAGTCCGTTCCATCGTTAATGAATTTCCTGAGGTATTCCCTGATGACCTCCCCGAAGTTCCTCCCGATAGTGAGATAGATTTTGGAATAGATCTTTTGCTTGACACCAGACCCATTTCCATTCCACCTTATTGAATGGCTCCTGCAGAGTTGAAAGAGTTAAAAAAACAATTGAAAGACCTTCTTGATAAGGGTTTTATCTGCCCTAGTGTCTCACCTTGGGGTGTGCCCGTTCTCTTCATGCATAAGAAAGATGGGTCTCTCCATATGTGTATTGATTATCGCCAACTGAACAAAGTCACAGTGAAAAATAAGTACCTTCTTCCTAGGATTGATGACCTCTTTGACCAGCTTTAGCGTGCGAAGTGTTTCTCCAAAATAGACCTCCGTTCGGGTTATCATCAGTTAAAGGTTAGGGAGGGTGATATTCCTAAGACCGTTTTTCATACCTGGTATGGCCATTTTGAATTCTTAGTCATGTCCTTCGGATTGACTAACGCTCCTACAGCTTTCATGGATCTGATGAATAGGGTGTTTAAACAGTTTCTGGATATATTTGTAATAGTGTTTATTGATGACATGCTGGTTTACTCCCAGAGTGAAGAGGAGCATGCCAATCACCTCTGAATTGTACTGCAGACTCTTAAGGAGCAGGAATTATATGTCAAGTTCTCCAAGTGTGAATTTTTGCTAGACTCTATGACGTTCCTCGAGCATATTGTGTCTAGTGAGGGGATTAAGGTGGATCCCCAAAATATCAAAGCGATGAAGAAGTGGCCCAGACCCACGACTCCAACTGATATAAGGAGATTTTTGGGCTTGGTGGGTTATTATAGGAGATTTGTGGAGAATTTCTCCTCTATATCTTCCCCATTGACAAAGCTGATGCAGAAGAAGGCTAAGTTTGTGTGATCCGACGTTTGTGAAGGTAGCTTTGAGAAACTGAAGGATCGTTTGACTTATGCCCCTCTCTTAACTCTATCTGAGGGAATTGAAGGATTCATGGTTTATTGTGATGCGTCCCGGGTGGGACTTGGATGTGTACTTATGCAACATGGCAAGGTTGTGGCATACGCTTCCAGACAACTTAAGGTTCACGAAAAAAACTACCCAACCCATGAACTTGAATTAGCAGCGATGGTTTTTGCAATCAAGATTTGGCATCATTATTTGTATGGGGTGCACGTGGACATATTCAGTGATCACAAGAGTTTGCAATACGTTTTCACCCAGAAGGAGTTGAATCTCAGACAGAGGAGGTGGCTCGAATTATTGAAGGACTACGGCATGAGCTTGCATTATCACCCAGGTAAGCAAACGTAGTTGCTGATGCTCTTAGTAGGTTGTCTATGGGGAGTCATTCTCACATGGAGGAGGAAAAAGAGGATTAGTAAAGGACATCCATCAGCTCTCCAACTTAGGAGTTTGACTATTAAGACTCCGAGGAAGGTAAGATTATGGTGCATAAGATGGCTAAGTCATCCTTGGGTGCTGAGGTGAATAAAAAGTAAGCTAATGATCCCATACTTATGCAAATTAAGGAGGATGTAGGGAAGTAGAAGATTATGGCTTTCGAAATAGGAGGGGATGGCATCTTGCGGTATCAAGGGAGAGTATGTGTGCCGAATGTGGATGGCTTGCATAGGAGGATCTTGGCCGAGTCTCATACTTCCAGGTACACTGTTCACCCTGGATCTACTAAGATGTATCATGACTTGAAAGAGTTCTATTGGTGGAACAATATGAAGAGATATGTGGCTGATTTTGTCGCTAAGTGTTCCACCTGTCAACAAGTTAAGGTTGAACACCTGAGGCCTGGTGGTACATCCCAAGATATAGCTATACCAACGTGGAAATGGGAGATGATAAACATGGATTTTATTACCGGTCTCCCACGTTCTTGAAACCAATATGATTCGATTTGGGTCATTGTTGATAGGATGACCAAGTCTGCCAATTTTCTACATGTGAAGATGACTTATTCGGGAGAAGATTATGCAAAGTTGTACATTCAGGAAATTGTTAGATTGCATAGTGCACCGGTGTCCATTATATATGATAGAGGTACGCAATTAACTTTGCAGTTTTGGAGAACTTTCCAGAAAGGTTTGGGTACGCAGGTGAACCTTAGAACCGCTTTCCATCCGCAAATGGACGGACAAGCGAAGCTCACTATTCAGATCTTGGAAGATATGTTGAGGGCATGCGTCATTGATTTCAAAGGTAGTTAGGTGGATCACTTTCCTCTCATTGAATTCACCTACAACAATAGTTATCACTCAAGTATCCAAATGACACCATTCGAGGCTCTTTATGGTAGAAGGTGTAGGTCACCTATTGAGTGGTATGAGGTGGGCGAAGACAAGTTGTTGGGGCAAGATCTTGTACATCAAGCGATGGAGAAAGTGAAGATCATTCAAGAGAGGCTAAAGACTGCCCAAAGTCGTCAGAAGTCTTATGTGGATGTTAGAAGGAGGGAGTTGGAATTCGACATTGGCAATTGGGTGTTCTTGAAAGTCTCTCCTATGAAGGGAGTTATGAGGTTTGGGCAAAAGGGTAAGCTCATTTCTCATTACATTGGCCATATCAGATTTTGAAGAAGATTGGAAACGTCGCTTACGAGTTGGAGTTACCTACGAGTTTGGCATATGTTCATCCTGTATTCCATGTGTCTATGCTTAAAACGTGTGTGGGTGATCCTTCGCTAGTGGTTCCTGTCGAGAACATTGGAGTGAAAGATTCGTTATCATCTAAACAAGTTCCCATAGAGATCTTGGACCGACAAGTGCGAAAGTTAAAGACCAAAGAAATAGCTTCGGTAAGGGTGTTATGGAAGAATCAAAAAGTGGAAGAAGCTACTTGGGAATCGGAAGAGGACATGAAGTCTAGATATTCCTTCTTGTTTGATGTTATGGATGAAGTTAATTAAGGTACTAAATCTTAGCTTGCCTCTAACTCCTTTGTACGTTATTCCTTTTGTCTCTTTCGTATTCTTATACCGAGCTAAAAGTTCCCATGATCATCATTCGGGGACAAATGATCCCGAGGGAGGGATAATGTAACACCCCGTAAATTCTAACGTTCCTCATTTTGCTTGTAGAACTAAGAAAGATGAGTTCATTGGAGTTTAGATCCATTGAGGATGTTGTTAGATTGATCCAGAGAGTTTTTGGGAATAAGGAACGCAAGAAAAATATGTTTCGGGGCCCAAAAATAGTGTATTACCGCATTAGCCCCGTGCCACAGAGCACGGGGCCACAAAAGATCAATTTTGGCTCAAACCAGCAGGCCTCCGCGACAGCAGTGTTTCACGGACCTTGGCCTCCATGATAAGCAGCGTGTCATGGAGGTCAGTCTCCGTGATAAGCAGCGTGTCATGGAGCTAGCCTTCGACGGTCCCCTTTTTGATTTTTCACGCATTTTAAAGGGGCTTTTTGGTCCTTTCCTTAGCCAAAACCGTCCTCCACTATTTTAAAACAATCCTAAGTCCTTAAGAGCATCCCATTCATCAAAACTTATGACACTTTTCTCTCCAAAGTTTCATGGGACAAGAACACTTAGGGTTCAAGCTTCAAAGGTCAACTTATTGTAATCCTCGAGTCTCTTTCCATCAAAAGGTACGCAGAATGATCCTATTTCAAAGTATTTTCTAGAAATCATGATTTCCAACCCTTACGTATACATTTTCATTATTTTGAAATCTTTCTTTTATTTAAGTCATTGATCTCATATCTATAAGCAGGGGGGTTTGCGTTCACTATTAAGCCTACGCCCGTCTATTCCTTTCAAGCTTGATCCTTCCCTTAGACTCGTTACCTTGTTTGACTGAACTCGTTGGCGTTGGTCCCGGTTCGAGAACCTTCTCTCATAGATTCCCTTCACCAAGTCATCGCCAGCAATCAGCTCTTATCCCTTGGTGTCAAAGGGTGAGTTCCTTTCTTGTCTTGCCCAAAAACTTTCTTTATTCTCATTGGAGAAAGACTCTCCTGCGGCAAGGTTTTACACATTAAGGCACAACTTCGCGCAGCTGCTGGGCCCTTGCTTCTTGCTTTCGAGCCGGAGCTTGCTGGGTAGTGAAGTGGTCCATGAAGGTTAAATAAGACTTGTTGGGAAGGAGGGACTTCACTAAAGATGGTCTGTCTGTGCGCGAGGAAGGTCTTTTTCCTTTCTCCTTCCATTGCTTGACTAGGTTCGCTTCGCAAGGAAGGGAAGGCGTCCGTGCAGGTAGAAAAAGTATGAACTTAGGGTTGCAAGTATAGTCTTTCTAACTTTGATGAGACCTCATGAAATCGTGATTTCCCTACCTTTTACTTGAAATTGTTATTGTATATATGTATATACTGAATTATACCAGAAAGGGGAGTAGAAAGGGTTTTTACTTGTTCTTACAAAAGACTTCAAAATGATTTACAGATTTTGAAAGATATTGCTATTCTAACGGATTTTACGAATGGAATGGATTGAGATTGAAATCATGGTTTTTCTTATATAAACTTTATGAAATAGGCATAATGAATTGTTGACAGACCTTATGGGTTATATTATGATAAAATGAGTGACTTGCAAGTCTTGGTATGACGATACCAATAACGGACTATGCCCCTAATGGAATTGTATTATTGAATGATATTTTTTATAGATATTTAAAATGGTAATAATTTGGGCTCTAAGAGAATTAGATGGTTAGCCGAGAAGGTATGAGACTAAACGTCTAAGCACTCAAAACTTGTGTTTTGCCGACATAGAGATCGTTCGATCCTAACTTGGGATGACCTTATCTTTTCCTCTATGAGGATGATTGTACTGGCCATATTGTATTGAAATCTCGATTCATGCGGCAAACATGGCTTGGGGCTTAGCCGGTCGAGCGTTGATCGGATCAACATAGCCTGTGGTGTTAAATGAAAGTCGGTGATACCATCTAGTTCAAAAGTAACGGATAGAAAGTATATTGTTTTCTCCTTGTGAAATTTACTATGGATATTTTATTGTTTATTGTATTGAAAGTATTTAAATGATAATTTTTCAGATGAAGTACATTGTATCTATTTTCCTTGTTCTATGTACCACTACATTCCACGTACTGACCGTCTTCGGGAGGCTACATCGTTGTATGATGTAGGTTCTGAGGCACCTTCTCGTGGTACTACACAACACTAGAGTCGAGCAGACAGATCCAACTTTGGTGAGCCTCCATCCTTCGGAAGGCCACTCTTATGATAGACTTTTATAGCATTTCGTTTTCTCATAGTATTGCCGGGGCCTTGTCCCGGTATAGATGATTTCTTTTCTTTATGGAATAGAGGCTTCGTAGACTATGTATGGTTGGATCCTCAAGGTTTGGTTTTGACTGATTTATATTAAGCTAGACATTTTAATATTGTGCCCTTTTTCCGCAGCTCTTTATGATTGAATGTGCTTGATGTAAATGCTAAGGGGTCTTCTCAGGCCTTCATTGGTCTGGGATTCCCGTTACGTCCGAGGTCTAGTCTCGGATCGTGACAGATGCTGACTATCTGTGTGGCCCCAATGTTTCAAGCCAAGAACTTTAGTTCATTTCATAATCCTTGATATAATCTTGAGTTCTATTTAGGTCGAGGAAAGGCTTGGTTTGAGAGTCACGAAAGGTTGAGAGATTTTACTCGAAGCCGCCCTCTTCAGGATTCCCAAGACCTAGATCTTATTGGTTCTTTAGATTTTATATTTCAGGATTCCCTTCAGTTGTTGTTGTTTTGTTAAGTCTGGTTTCAGTAAGTATTGAATCATTTGCAATTGTTGGGTTGAAACAGTGAAATAACAAGAGAAAGGAAGATGCAAATTTAATATCTCATTCTGTGTTTTAGAGTACTCGGCATTTAAGTGCGGCTAGTGTCTTTTAGACATATGGATGAAGTGAAGGATTCGTCCATACTCTCTAGTAAAGTTTGGAAGACCACGACTGATCCTCATTAGGATTTATATCTCATTCTGATTTCAGAATGGTATCAACTGCTGATCTTAAGGAACCTGGTTCTATATTCAGGTCTATATTTATCCTTCACTCCTTAAAACTAACTATATTTACCCCTCACCCGTTAAATCATTTCCAACTTTAAAAAATCACGTGTCATGGTCTAATTGAACGAAAAAACCAGCTCCATTAATAAATTAGTATTCTTACTCGGAAGCTCTATGTATTGAAGATTATCAGCTAGGATGAAGCAAATTGTGTGATAAAATATACGTAGTTCGAGAAGGAGAAACACTTCAAACTGTATCCAACAAGTGCGATGACCTATTTATATTGGAAGAGAATACTCACATCAATGATGCTGATGATGTTTACTCTGGCCTTGTTCCCAAAATTATGTCTAGGAAGCTACGACTAATGTTTTAATTTGTAACATTCTTCGTTTTATTGCTAATTTCTCCTTAGTTTCAAATTTAAAAATCAGTGTGTAAAATCAGATATTCTTATGTTAATTACTTTCAGCTGATGGTGTATAAAAACATACGTTTCTGTTTTAGCTTGTGCAAGTTTATTACTTAGGATTTGTTTAGAAAATACTTTTCAATATATGGTCATGCAGTATTTGCAAATTAAAGTAATATTATCCTACAAATTAGTATCGTTTGCTGAAAAAATTAAAAGAGAATCACGTTAATATTGCCAGGGAACTGGTGCTTATTAAAGCATATAAATTCTGTTTTAATTTGCTAGTGAAAGTAAACAATGCCTCCTATTAGATTAAACAGGTAATCAGCGCTGAAAGATTTCAGTAAAGGTAGTGCCTAGATGTAGTTGCTGCAAATATCTACAAAGAGAAACTATGATCCATACACTAATTTGACTAAAAGGATATATACAGAGCTCATTTGGAGGGCCTTTAGGTATCTGGTGGGAGGATTTTCTTGGTCATTAATATGATGTCCAGTGGTGGAGTTGTAAGCCCAAAAATATATTTCAAAGCACAACGTGGAGTTGGATGGAATGATGCAGTGGGAGGCTATATGTGACAGAATTCTTTCTCTAACTCCTGCACTGAATTGGATCAGATCAGGTGATCATGAGGGCAATTAGTTATAGACTATTCACAACAGCTAGATAGTCGTGGGACAAACAATTATGCAGAGAAGCAGGATGCGTTGATTGGGATTCAATGGTGCAAAGACAATGTTATAGACTAGATATTCTGATGGTGCCTTCTTTAAGACACAAAGCACTCTTTTTCATATCCTAATGTATTTTAATGTTAGTTTCAGCTGTGTATATAGATAAGTCTTTTACTTTTGAAAACCATCCCTACATGGGTGAACTTTCTTTAATTCTACCTCTAAATTGCTGAAATAGAGTTTCATTGATTCGAATTTGGGGTAAGGGAGCCCTTTGTATGCAGACGAGTGTACAAGAAATATTGATCATATGTGTTATGCAAGAAAGGATCATACTAATTGAAATGGACATAACCAGACTACTACTTATAAATATCAAAGCGCAAGATCCTTACAGGAAGGTGTTTGATCAAATAGTGTATTATAACTGGAAAACTGTTTGCCCCGTCTGCTGTCAAGAAATCGATCAACAGCCCAAAGCATGACAACATAAACCAAGGATGACAGTGAACAATAGTTCAAACCAATTTGTTCAGTTTACCAGTAAATAACCTGAAAAAGCAATTGACATTTCCATGTTACCTGACTAAAATATATGTGAAGCAACAGTATCCTGAAAATGAGATTCCTAGTAAAATCACCTCATACTCAGGATTTTCACTTAACAAATTCACGGTAAGCAAGAGGCTGATCGATGCACTTGACTAGAGGTGAGTAGCCACAAAGAAAACAATCTATTGATGTTCCTCCTGTTGTAACTGTGTTTTGTTTGCTTTAAGCTTACTTACGAAAAAACTCAATTTTGGAGAACCAGAATTCATTTGGCGTTCATAAACAATGGAGATCACTAGCAGAAGAATAAAGAAACACAACGAAAAATCAAATGACAAATCCAGCAGAAGTTCCATTTCATGTATATAAACCATATGATTCCCAACTCAGAAAACAAAGTATTTCATGCCTAAACGTAGTACTTACATCCATGTTAATCCATGAATCTACTGAATATACCTAAACTTTTGCTCTTACTAATACCTTCATATGAATGTAAAATGTCTAATTCTACATTAAGCACCAGCGATTATGAAAGTAAAATGTCAAATTCTACATTGATAATTCCTGTTTTGATCTTCCAATGCTCAATTATCAGTAGGGTCCGGATTCTTACCATCCAACACAAATTGTTTAAGCCTTTCAATAGTAGTAGTAAACAATGGAGTATCCAAAAGCTGACCAGAAGTTGGCCTGTTCTCTGGATTCTCACTAAGACAAGCAAGAACCATCTCTTCAAACGCCTCCGAAAACACCCTTTTCCTTGGTTTAACGAAATTGATCACTTTCTTTAATTTCCCATTCCTCTTGATCAGCATCTTTTCAAGTGATTTTGGAAATTTCTTCTTCGCCCTTATCTGCTTGATTATATAATTCAAGTCTCCACGGTCCCTCACAGGTAAATTCCCATATGCTAATTCCAGTGCTGTTATTCCCAATAACCAGATATCAGATTTTGGTCCACTGTTATCCTCATTTTCACTACTCCCATACACCTCTGGTGCAGCACCCCATTCAGAAATACTCCTCACATCCAAAAACGAAGAGGATGAATATGTGTTTCCGGAATAGTAAACAGATATTTCAAATGCTAATTTAATCAACATTTGACCAGTAACATTGTCGATGTGAACAAAGATATCTCCAGCATTTAAAGTGTTATGAACCCTTAGATTGGATTCAACATGAAGTTCATCTCGTAGACCCATAAGTACTTGTTTAAGAACAAGACAAATGGAATCCTCTGGCAATTTTTTGTTGGGACCAGTGGAGAGAATATAACGAAGGGATCCCTCAGACATATATGGTAAAGAAACACAAAATAAATGCAGAGCACCGAACCTTGTCTTGTGTCCAATTACTTTGGCATGAGGATTATAGGCAATGCCTGCAATACATTGATCTTTAAGCTCGTTGAATTCATCTTGATGGAGCTTCGAGTCGATGGTAATCAAAGTGGCTACTCCAGAAGGGACAAGTTTGCGTTTCTGATAGCAAAATCTGGAATAGTGAGCTTTGTAAACACAGCAGTGTCCATAGCAATAAGAACCAATTTCCTTGTCAAGAGTATAAGTATCGAAACTGGTTATATCTTTGATGGTTTTGCCATCAATTATTGATTCATCTAACTCCGTCAATTTCATATTTGTTGATTTGAAGAAGAAGCAATATTTTCTTGGAGCAAAGAATGAGAAATTTCAGAAAACTGGAATTGGTTTAGTGAGGAAGAGAAGAAGAAGAAGATGTATATATATGGTATAATGAAAGGACGATTAGCTTTGGCCGTTTGGGTAGTTATTCCCCGCGCCTAAATTGGTTCAAGAAATCAGTTATTTTATTTTGTTTTTTTTCATTCTTTTCCTTAGTTTTCCCTTTTCTTTTTCTTTAAATGGCCAAATATTTCATGGCTTAAAATATGAAAATTAGTATACCACCTATGGTAATTTCACTTCAAGAAATTGACTGGATTTTAACTAAAAGAAATTATGTAAAAAGAAAGGAAAATAGGATTATTACCTCCTACCCTTGGGCTGGTAAATTACAGGTTATTATCTTCATCTAGAATTTATATTAGACTGTATATTATTTTTTTTAATAATGTTTTTAATAAAATTAGAGTGTGTTTTTCAAGAATAAAGGTACATTAACCATGGTTTTTTTGGGGGGTGGGGGTGGGGGGATTCCACGAGGAGGAATTTTCATAAATAGTTATAGTTTGGATCATAATTATCATTAGTAACTATAATTTGTCAAATTACGATTCATAGCAACAGTTTGAAAGAGGAGATAGGCGAGCGAGATTTTGGAGAGAAAGAGGAGGGATGCTAGATGTATAAGATAAAAATAGACATGACTCGTGGTCGTATTGGATGATGACATGTGGAAGGGAACAAGGAAAGCGTATAATACACCAGACCCAAAGCTCGAGCGACTGGAGATAGAATCATCAAGAGGCACTAGCCTTTATGAAACCATCCGGAGACAACGCTGGACATTACTCTTTTATTCTTAAATGCGATTTCATTAATCATTTATCACGAGTTAAGAGGGTATAATTCTTGGATATCAAATCGTGAGAATTCATCTCTATAAAAGTAGCAAAATCATCACATTGTACGAAATCGAATACTACTACAACATACTTAAATTCCTCTCTGGCAATATCATTATTTGTTTATTAGCTTTGAGAATCCCTATAAAAGCAGCAAAATCATCACATTGTACGGAATCGAATACTACTACAACATACTTAGATTCCTCTCTAACAATATCATTATTTGTTTATTAGCTTTGAGGATTGATTAAGTTCTTATGGAGATATCTTCACTGAGGATATCATCGGGACATGCCAATAAAGGATACATTTACAACTTTACTTATTTACGTATTTCATTATCTCAATTGATTCAATTCACATATTCTTTAAACCTCGTATATAAATTTAATTGTATCTTTTTTGGGTAAATAGTTTGGCGTCCACCATGAGACTAAGGATAATGGTAGTTAATTGTGGTGGTGAATGATATTGGTGGTTATTGGCGATATGTAGTGGTGATTGTCGATAGTTATTGGTGATTGTTGTGGTAATGGCGGTTGGTGATGATAATTGTAAATAGTGACTAGTGATGATAACGACTGATTATAGTGATTGACAACTATAATGGTTATAATGGTTATGGGTGGTGACGACAACCGCAATAGTTATAATGGAGGGTGATAGCAATGAATAGATGAAACTGATGAATTGTCATCTTAGTAGATAGATTTGAATAGATGTCTTAATGATATTAAGACTTTGTTACATATCTTAATCATTTAGACTTATTAAGTGGTGGTAATATAAAAAACAAGCGCACTAAATGGTTAAGATTAACATGATTAAAATTCAGATGTAAAAACCAAATGGACTTAATACTTAGAGATTTGAATAATTAAAATTATAACTTTTGTTAAGTGCAAACAAATAAGGCGTTTGAGTCCTTCCTTAGTCCTTACTTCCAATGAAACTTAAACCTGGTAAATGCACCACGTCAATTACACGCTAGCATTCATCAAAGTCCACTTGAAAATACACTATAATGGTGGTCAAGTTTACTTCATGAATATTACAGCCTCATTTATTGTCTTCTTGAAGGTACAAAAGAACTAAAAAAAATGAAAAAAAGTTATACTAAAAAAAATAGTTATCTAAAGAAAAACATATGATTTTTCAGATGACACTGTTTCCTAAAAAAGGATAAAGAAAAAGTGAAGGCAACATAATGCTCTCCGTCCGCCAAGTCTTTCTACATTATACTTTCTTGTTGGCCTGCTCTAAGTTTTTCCAGTTCTTCTTCGGCATCTTTCAACTGTTCTTTCAGTGTGGCTATTCTCATTTCCAGCTCTTCCACTGAACCTCGAACAAGTGACGGTTGATACGGTGTAAGAAAGTTATGTGAAAATGTTTTCAGCGCTTCAACACCACAAACCTATCAGAGAGTAGCACATCACTTATAAGACTGGCAAAACTTTGTTTCTTGAATAGTTTAGAGAATTTATGATCATGTTCTTCCCGTGAATAAAGAATTCATTTTATGTTTTGGGGGGAGGGGATCCAGGATATATGCAACAGCATCTTCAAACCTCTTGTGGCAGCAAAGGCAGCTTGGTAATATTGAAGTCGTCATATAACATGTAGAATTGGTCCAAGTACTTTTGTTGCATCCGCATCCTAGCCTTCAGGAGCTTGGATTCAACAACTAAAAACAGACGCAAGTTACAAGAGTTAGTTTTCTCTCACAGAAAACAACTTTAGTTGAAAAAGGTGATACAGACAAGACCAAACACAATTGAAAAGAAACTATAAGGAATTAATACTATGTACAGAAAAGATACGAGACTTGTACCTTCTTCATCAAAAAGCACTTGGTTGATTATAATGTTATGTGTATCAATTTCGAATTTAGTGAGTTCCTGAACAAGCCTTTCAGTCTCGTATAGAGAGAGGAATTCCGGAATGCAAACACAAACGAATGTCGTCAAGTCCTGTTAAAAGAAGTGGCTCAAAGATCAGGAGAACTTGAGAAGTACATTGAAAGGTTAAGGAATTTTTCCCTGCCTTGGCCAGGGCAACTAGTAGGTTCCCGGAAATCAAAATAAGATGAAAATACCAAATAAATGGATCAACAGGCAACATCAACAGATGACTCCACCTCCACAATCAAACCAAACAGGTAGAATGCATTGTGTATTTTTCTTTTACCAAAAAGAAAATTCTCAGATAAATAGTTGCTAGAACCATAATGAATTGTTCAAACTCATTTTCTGTGAAAACACAAGTTCTTGCAAGGAGGAAAAGAATGGAACTAGACACCACATCAGTTACATAGGTCAGTTTCCTGCAATTATGCAACTTCTATATCTGTGATGAATACTTCCTACTGATGATTTCAAGAATTGTGAAGGAATCTTCTTAACAGCAAGACCAGCAGGAGCAGATGGAAGAAATGCACGAGTTCTCCTTAATCCCATTACTTGGTGGCATTCATGTGAAAGCTGTAAAGTTCTTTTTTTTTTCTGATGAAGTACATGGTTTCATTGATGGCATCAAGCAGATGCAAAGAGAAAAAAAGGTAATCTATACAAACAGAGTATATCAGCTCCAATACATTACAGGCTATGCTAAGATTCAGGAGCTAATGAAGTCCAAAAAATTATTAGAGGAATTTACAGGGGACAGATTGTTCCAACTAAAAAGATACAAGGGACACCTAGCCTTAAGAGAGTGGTTTGGAGTTGATATTCCATCAACATATTTGCGGTTCCCTTGTGTGCAAACTCACAAAAGATACTAGCAGGGATCTTCTTCCAGTTCCTTTTTTTTTTTTTTTTTTGAAGAGTTAAAGATATAATTCTATTAAAATCAGAAAGCTGGCACTAAGATGGTATCAGGGAATTACAAATTTTGAAACCTTCCTGAGCAAAAACAAAAAGAGAAGGTTCCACCAATACAAGCATCTACTCCTGTAATGAGTCGTCTATATGGTCAAGCATGCTACTTTTGTTATTTACATCCTGGAGATTACACCAAAAAGCCAAAAACCATAAGCACGAAGATTCCAATTTCAGGAGAACATCTATTTTTTCTTTCAAAGCAACTTGCGTTCCTTCATTACATATTACGAAACACACGCAGGCTGGAACTGTATTCCTTATCTTCCTCACTGATTTGCACTTCCTTGCAACACTCCATCACATCAGAAGCTCCTTTACTAATGAGGCATGACAAAAGTGGACTTTGCAATAGGGCAATGTAAGAGAAAGCGGCTGCTATTTTCCTCCTCCCTGTTGCACATGTAGCATCTATCACAAATTGAGACGCCTCTTCGCTGTAGGTTGCTTTGTGTGAGACAAGCACCATGTGTAGCTATATCCACAGAAACCAACTAACCTTGTAGGGCTTGGACTTCAGATCCTCTTCCAAGGCCAGCTTGTGAGTTGAACCCATCTCTGTCAAGAACTTGTAGCAAGAATTGGCAGAACTTTTCTGCCTAGTCCATATGTATGTATCTAGTACCTCTTCATTTTAAGACCACATTTTTCAGATCATTCAAAACAATAGCTATTCTGAGAATTTCCCAATTGAAACAGTTTCTACAGAAACACTCTAGCTAACGCCATTCCAGTGGTCATAAGCCAAGCTACCAGCATTTAAAGTGAAATTGAAAAGTTGATGGAACTGAGACATTAGTGGTGCATGCCCTTTTTCGATAAGGTATTAGTGGTGCATGTCCTATCCAAGCGTCTTGTCGAAACCTTCTGGTCCTACTATTGCCAGCTTGATCTTTGTGGCCTCTGGCTCTGGCTCAGGTGAGGGCGTTGTAGGGGGGTTAGCTCTTCGACAGAACCAAGACTAACAACAAAAGAAGACCAAAGGCCAGAAATATGCTTCCAAAGACACAAACCATGAGAAGAATTGGTGAACCAGTGATTTTGAACTCCATGTATTGCCCTGACTATCCTCCTTACAGAGACCGTACATCCACAACCATTTCATTAACAGACTACTTGAGCAGTCAAATTCCTAATACCCAAACCACCTTGGGATTTTGAATGTGTGCCCCTTGTCGTTAGCTTCCCATAAGAAAGTTCTCCTCATATTGTCCAGTTGTTTTAGTACCTTTACTAGGGATAGCGAAGAGAGACATGAAGTAGGTGTGAATGTTGTCTAGGACACTGTTACTAAGTGTGAGTCTGCCTCCCATTGAAAGACACTGCATCTGCCAAGACGCAAGCCTTTCTCAAACTTCTCAATAACATCATTCTAGATTTCTGTTGATCTAAATTTAGCACCTAGTGGGAGCCCAGGTAAGTTGTTGGGAAAGAACCAATGCTGCAATATAATATTTCTGCCAACTCCCTCAAATTAGAAACATCATTAACTGGGTAAATGACACTCTTGAGCATGTCGATGTGTAGTCTTGACAAACCATTAAAGATAAGAGCAAGATTGAGATGCAGTACATGGATCTTTCTTCACCACTAAAAAGTAGTGTATCATCTGCATAAAGCAGATGTGAGATAAAAACTGAATTCTGAGGATCGCAGCCTACTTTAAAACCACTTATCCACTGCATTTGATTGGCTTTATCAATTACTTTGCTAAGTCCTTCCATGGCCAGAATAAAGAGGGGGGGAAATGGGGTCACTTATCAACTGGACTACTGTTAATCAAGACTTAGTATTAAACAGTGCTAATGCTAAATTTTATCCACCTGGTCTACCTTTCACCAAACCTCATTTTTCTTACCATATTGAAGATATAGGACCATTATATTTGATCAAAAACCTTCACAAATATCCAACTTGCATTGGATAACCCCCTCCCCCTACTTTTCAGTTTCCAATCAAGAACTTCATTGGCAATTAGTGCTACATCAGTGATTTGCCTATTCTTGATGAAAGCAATCTGATAATCTGAAACCAACTTCCCAATTACTTTCTTGAGTTTCTCTGGTAGGAGATTGGTTCCTAGGTTGCACCGATGAGACTAATACACCTGCAGTCTTTGAGTTCAATTCCATCTTTTCTTTTGACGACAATGCTATGAATGAAGCATTGCATGATTTAACAATATACCAGGTCTCTGGAAATAGTTAAGGGCTCCCATAACATCAGCCTTGATAATCTCTCAAGCCTTCTGGAAGAAGGCCATTGTAATTTGTAAAGCCTTCTGGCCCTGGAGCCCTGTCTGATGGCAGAATGGGACAACTGCAAGGACCTCATCTCCTTAAAGGTATTTTCAAACTATGTTCTTTCCTCCTCTGTGATACAAGCTAGGTCATCAAAGTTGGTTGTCAGTCTCTAGGTTTCATGTTCAGAATAAAGCTTCTAATAAAAGACTAAGATGTTTACTTTGATCTCTTCGTCATCTATGATTTCAGGCCCAACTTTGAGTTTGTCAATGTACTTGTTTCTCCTGTGTGAATTTACTATTCTTTAGAAATACTCCCTCCGTCCCAATTTATGTGGCTCACTTCCCTTTTTAGTCTGTCCCAATTTATGTGGCACACTTTCTTTTTTAGTCTGTCCCAAAGAAAATATCATCTTTGTATAAGTAGAATTTAAACAACGTAACTTTCAAATTCTCCTTTTACCCTTAATGAGATGATTTATAGCTTGCTTTAGACCACAAATTTCAAGTCTTCCTTTCTTTCTTAAACTTTGTACCTAGTCAAACGGTGCCACATAAATTGGGACGAAGGGAGTACTTTGGTATCCTTGACCCCCTCCTTGAACCGCATACATCTAGATTTCTATCTCCATGATACCACTTCAATCTTTGCAAGTTGATGTAGCTCCGGTTTCAGGTTAAACATCATGTTTTTTTCTGCTTGTGTTTGAGGTCTATTCTCAGTGCCCTGTTCCAATGCTAGGAGCTCATCTAGTGCTTTGCGCCTTCTTGCCTCTACTTTGCCAAAACTTCTTTGTTCCAGGTAGTGATGTCCTTTTTGAGATTCTTTATTTCTGGATGAGCATGAATTCAAACTCCCCCTGATCAACTAGCTCTGCCATTCATTCACTTCATCAAGAAATCCTCTACTTGTAACCACATATTCATGCACTGAAGAAAAAAGAATTGACATCCCATTCATTTTTCTGAATCACCTCCGGATTAGGGCTGATGCTGAAAGAATCATTGAAGCAACCTATCAGGCACTTTGAAAGGAACTGAGAACTGTCATTTTCTGCCTCAGGGTGATCAGTATTCTGTAAGGAACTACTTTAGCTGCATGTCTTAACCTGTCTGGCCATTGACAGATTCTTTTCGCATCGGCACATGACTTTGTCCCAAGGTTGGAGAGATTGTATCTCTGATTAGAAGATTTACCTAAGAAGCAAATGATTTTATCAACTATGTCTCCCCATTCCTGTTGTAATCGCTCTTTGGGATAATAGTTGCAGATTTCCTCTCCCCCAACCAAGACCAATTCTCACATACCGACAAAAGTTGTTGAAATTCTTTGAAACTCTGTATATACATACTTGAATTTCCCTTCCCCATCTCCTAAAACGATCCCCAGTCCCACAGCGAAGCTTGCTTGTGCAAGTTCTCTTCATCCATTTAAATTTTTACTTGTAAATCTCCTAATGTGCTCTATCAGCAGAGACCAACTATCCTCGAAGGACTTATCACCAGAAACAAAGAAGATTTTCTCCTATCATAGTCATCACTAATATCAACTACCTCGAAGGATTTATCACCAGAAATAAAGAAGATTTTCTCTTCCATAACCAAACTGATATAAAGAATCATCAGAAAAGAAGCTCGCCGGAGCAAAGTGAAAGGGAGAAAGTTTGGAGTCTGGCCCATTTCCCAAGAGAGCATTTTTTTGTAAAAAAGGGTCTGGCTGTCAATTTATTCCAAACTCCAGTGAACATTTCTGGTAGTAATTGAAAGCTGTAAAGTTCTTAGTCCTTGTTCAAGCCAAATAGGACCTCTCGTACCACTGCCAGCCCCATTCACCAAAACAACAGACTGAAATGAAAGCTACATTGGGTGGGTTTTCTTGGGATGGGGGGTGGGGGGCCGTTGGGGTTGTGGTTGGGGTGTACAAGCAGGAGAGTATAATAAATGCAAAAGAAAAGATACGAATGCTCAATCGTACAGAATTCTAGTGCTAGCATTCGTACCAAATTCTAGTGCTAACTGCTAATGTCTCATCGACAAGAAGATATTATGTGTCACTACTTCCACTAAAACACAAGACATATAAGTAGTTCAGCTCCCGTTAAAAGAGATATTCTACCACAGCTTCCTGATTTTTTTGATGCTTCTTATTCAAACTTATTAACAGTTTTCCCAGGTCCAAAAAGAAGATTCTGAACTTTACCAATTTATCACACCATGGTCCAGCAACAACAAAATAAAAGAAACTTTTTCATTATAAGGACGACCATTTCAAGGTAAAAAACTTACTGGATCCTTGAACTGTCTGTTCACTTGTTCAATTATATCTTTCATGCCTTCAAGTTTGCCTAGGATCGCATCCTCGCCAAATTCAGTGTCGACACCAAAGATACGACTCATCTGCAATAGACATGTAAATTTTTGATAAATTCAAGCTGGCAGATGAAGATGAATTATCTTTTCTGAAACATTCCAAATGATCCTTCCCTTGTAAAAGTAGCAACCTCCCAACCCCTGCCCTCAAATCATCATATTAGAAGCTCAAAGGGGGGAAAGTAGAAAAATCAGTTTTTTCAGGCAGGAGGGAGGGATTTACCTGACTTATAACGCCGCCAAATTTATTCCTCAAACTCATCACTTTGGCAAGCCCCTTTTCTAGCGTTGATGGGAATTGTAATAACCGTAGAGTATGTCCAGTTGGGGCTGTATCAAACACTATGACAGAATAGTCCATTGTTTGCACCAATCTAGAAAGAAACAAATACAAATGAACTTTAGTCTTAACTGATAAAGACAACACACCATATATATTAGCAAAAGCCCAGAACATTTCATGGCCTCTAGAGAATCTACAAAATAGTAACATCTGAGCACTATGAATGTACCATAAGTAAATGAATGTTGGGAATCAGGCATGCTAAAAGTATCTATAGTGATAAATATTCTGGAACCACTGACTTGGAATCCTAGTTCGGACCTCTTTAAATATAAATTACCCCCAAGACTTTAATCTCTTAGAACCTTAATATCTTTATCCAGCTGATAAGCAACTGAAAGACAGTTTGATACCCAAGATTTCCAGCTCAGACTCTGAACACTAGTTCAATCTCATTAAACCATTCCAAATACCATTTAGAAACAAGACAAGAGATACAGTAACCAAGAGATTTGAAGCATCCAATTCAGTAATTTATGTAAAATATGCTACTAATACTTTCTCCTCCCTCATATTTTGAATTTCTTCTGGCAATCATAAATACATTCCGTCTTATCTGGAACAAGAAAGGGAAAAATCTAAGGCCAGATCAAAAGAAACTAGTAAACGACTTTACTTTTGGGAGTCTATGGGCAAGTCCGTATGCTGAAATATGGGCATGAAGTTGGATTAAAACAGGATAGAAGAATATATTGGGATATGAAGGAAAAATAATAAAGAGAGTGAAACTGTCAGGATGTAATGACCAGTGATGTAAACGATGGCGAGGGTATCTTCACATGATGGACGTGGAAGATAATTCTTCATGATCAAGAGCGGATAGAAAATATACTAGAATCCCCAATAAAAAGATTAATATTGACAAAAATATAGCATGTTCAGAATCAGTTCCAGATCCCTTAGGTAGGAAATGCTTAGGGTTGCATTAACTCAAACCAAGGGAGTTGCAACGGAAGCATTATCCACAAGTTGCATCGTTTTATCAGTTACCCACAAGTCCTATTTTACTATTTCATGGTAAATTCACAATACAAGTATAGGTTATTGCACCCTCATCAGAAAGATTCAATAGCCTGTTCGCCGCTGCAGTTAGCGATGGTGATCTTTTCTCTTGTGAACCTGGCCATGTACCCTCTGACTGTTTCTTCTTGACGTTGTTTGTCATTTCATGACTTCTAACACCAACATGTCCAATTTTACTAATAATTTCCTGTTAACTCATAAGCTTTTTTTTAATAAAGAATTAAATCATGAATATTATTGACATACCAACTTCAATATTTCATGTCATTATTCCCCACCCAGCAAGTACAAACTAGACAGACTTATGAGACTTCTTATGGGAAGGGAATGCAGAAAAAGAAAAATGGACTTGGTCAAAATTGTCAGAAATACCAGCATCGAAAGAAAAAGGGGGACTAAGTATCAAGAACTTGGGGTTGCAACACGAGTTTATCATTCAAGTAGTGGAGGTTCAATAATGATCAAGAATGTGCAAGGTGGTTATCAAGATGAATTGTTGTATTGCAGATTAATGGTGCACTAATCCAGTCACAGGGTCACATTGGGTTACTCTCCATTGACAGCTATTGGTGGATCTCAGAATATGGTGAAACTGAAGGAGCTGGCAAGAGAAAAACTAGATAATGGCAGTATGGTGGATAGAGAATACCCCTTTGAAGAAAATATTTCCAGATTTATGTGTTAAGGAGATTACAATTGCAGAGTGCACAGGTGAAATGGATGGATCATATTTATTTTTTTGAGAAAGTAACAGTTGGATGGATCATATTTATAAGAAATCTCCGAGTTCTAGAAGTGTATAGATTAACCCAAATTTTCAGAAAGTTCTGTGAATGATAAGATCTTTTCTGCACATAATTTAAAGGGAGTGAAAAAGGAAGCCATAAAAGTAAAGTCATTGGACATAGTTTAGAAGGCTAAAGGAGCTATATTCTGAACCTGATTCACTGGTTAGATAAAGAACACAACTTTACTGTTTAATTCTGTTACAACCTGCTAATAGATACAGGTAAGGATGACAGACAGCAGCTCTGGAATAGGTTCTCGAAATCTAATGCTCCCCTAAGTGGCTTGCTTTGGTTGGCTAGTACATGTGGCATGTTTTCCGCAATACAATTTGCAGAAGAGGGGTTTCATCAAGGGTAAAAGATTTTATTTGTGTCAAAAATGTTTCGAAGCCCCAAACAAATTGTTCTTGTATTAAAATATGTGGTGTTCAGTGGGTCATATCATATAATTTTTTGTAAAGATAAATAACTTTCTTGGTGCTGGTAGTTTGTGAATAGAATTACTTCACTTAAAGAACATTAACACATTATCTTCTACCAATTCTATCTTTCATCAACTATTAACTATTAGAAACCCAGCCTTAAGAAAGCTTCTGTATCTGGCAAAGGCCTGATTTTTTTCATTTAACAATAAAAATATTTATTATAACCGAGAAAGCCAAGGGCCAGTTGGTGGCACAGTTTGAAACTTGTTCCACTTCCTAAACCTCGAATGGGCGTTGCAGCATTTCCTCCTCAATCAAATTAATATTATGAAAGACAATACAATCTAATGGTAGTCTCCAATACTCATTTTCCTTATATAAAGCTCACTTGTATTTATGTTATATCTTCACGACTTTATTTTAATGTTCCAAAACTTGTTCACTAATTTCGTTTTCAATTAAATTATGTTTTATGTGATAATTTGTCATTTGGTGGAAATTGGTGTTGTTATCTCCCTCTTTCAGACATTTAATGTGAGATTTCTTTTCCTAGGCAATGAGCATTTGTCTGGACTTCTCTTTTATTTCTTCACTCACAAGTTCCTCATCTTCAGAAAGATTATCTACGTTGGACTTTCCTTTCAAAGAATTCAATTCATGCATGAGATTAGCAAGACCAAAACGGAATATTTAGAGTGCAAATTTGATACAATGCATGAGGCAAGCGTGGAAGTGAGGCTTGACACACAGGCTATCCCGTATCCCCAAGAGAGACAGTTTCAGGTATCTTGGGTCTTTAATCCAGGGAAGTGGGGACATCGATGATAATGTCAGACGTCGTATTGGTGTGGCATGGATGAAGTGGAGACTTGCCTCCGGAGTCTTGTGTGATAAAAAGGTATCACCTAAACTTAAAGGTAAGTTCTATAGAGTGGTGGTTAGACTGACTTTGTTGTATGGGGCGGAGTGCTAGCCAGTAAGAACTTCCATGATCAAGTTATAGTTACTAATTCCTGCCTAACCTAAAATCTAATGCAATAACTGGATTTAATATTGAAAATTAGCCAACTTTTCCATTCACTGTTTACAGTGAACAAAAGCATCCAAAGAACTCATTGAAGTACATTTCATTATGCCAGACATAATTAAAGAGACAGTATAACATTGTTGGGAACTCAAAGAAATCGGTAAGCCATTGAATAAGATTTGGAACACAGTACCTGCTTGTATATGCTGGCCGCTGGGTTGTATGGAAGGAAAGAAATGACAGATGTTTTGAAGGGAAAACACATACCGTACAAAATCTCAAATACAAATGTTTGTGATTGTTGGTTTTTTGGTGTAATCTTCAGGATGTAAAGCATGAACAATGAATGCTAGATTTTATAGATACTTTACAGGAATAGGTTTTTGTACAGTGGAATCCTCTCTTTTTGTTTTTGGATTGTTATGAGGGATTCTTAGACAGTGTACTGCCTTTGCAATTTCTTAGTGCCAGGCTGCTTTGTGCTATAATATAATGCTTACCTTTTCAAAAAAAACACATCCAAAGAACCCTTTGTCATCCCATATCATAAAAAGACAAATCCCGTCTCATTTAACCTTATATAATCCAATGCTAATCCTTATTACTCAAGAATCAAAAAGACTTAATGTAAGTACAGATCTTTAACACTTGATATTGGAAGTTCATAAAACCGTCTTATTCTTTTGGGAGCAGCAGCCATATATGGTATTTTGCTGTCATGGAGAAACATCACTTACTTGAGCATCTCAGCAAAACTCATAGCTTCATCAATTCCAGGAATTGCATTTGCCAAATCAGACAGAAAATCATCCATTCCATCTGATCCAATCGTATCGTCATTCTCCACGGTTGGATCAACTTCCTAAAGAACATAATTTCAGTCATAAATCCTGATGCATAACAGCATATCTGAACAAAGTTGGCCATAAATTCAGAATGCTAAAAAATTTGATAATCATAGAGTAGATATCAGCCTTTGGATACAGTACATTAAGGCCTGCAACAACTAGGTCTCATTCCCAAACTAGTTGAGTCAAAAGTGTGAATTTTCAATAACCAGTAAACACCATTATGCCCTTTCCATTCCAATACTCAACAATTTGTTTTTCAGGACAAATTAGTGGTTCTTTAAAGTTTAAAACTAGTAGTTGTCTAAACCTCACAGTTATACTTACTCTTTGACTCACTAGTACACACAAGCACATAAACATAAAAGGTTAAGTAAAAGTCAGAGAGTCATCATTCAACAACAAACCCAGTGTACTTCCACAAGTGGGGTCTGGGGAGGATGGTACATATGCAGCCTTACCCCTTCCTTGATTATTTCCGATAGACCCTCAGCTCAAGTAAAGCATATCAAATCAAGTATGGAAATAAAATACAGTAGTGAAGAAGCCATGCTAAATATAAAGAAGAAAGAGAACAATATCAATAACAAATAATACGTTAACTAAAACAAAGGAAACAACACGTAATAATAAATCGAAGACTAAGATAGTACAAGAGTAATAATAATAATAATAATCCGAAAAAGAGAAACTATACAACTCTCGACTATCTACTAATTCTCGACCTCCACATCCTCCTATCTAGGGTCTATCTCCTCAGTAAGTCGGTAAGCTACATGTTTGTCATGTCCTATCTAATCACCTCTCCCCAATACTTCTTCGGCCTACCCTCAACCTCTGATAATTCATTCTCAAAAATAAGAAGATGGGGGGATTTCGAGAAAGTACCATGGCGTACATAAACATAAACATGCCCTTCAACTTGGGCCCAACTTGCATCTATGCCTTCCAACTTTGGATGTACACAAGTAGGTACTTAAACTTGTATAAAGTTGAACAAGTAGATATGCTCGTCCTACGTGGCATAATACACATTCAAGCAGCAAAGACCTCTTTCTCTTCGGGAGCTTTCGTAACGGCTATAAAGAATGCTACGCACCTCGTGAAAGGCTATTGGGACACCACGTAAGATGTTATATTGCCACGTAGGATGCCACGTAGAATGCATGTGTCTATTTGTTCAACTTTGTACAAGTTTAACTGCCTACTTGTGCACATCCAAAGTTGGAAGGTATAGATGCAAGTTGGAGTCAAGTTAAAGGGCATGTTCATGTATTATACCCTTGTCTAATCACCTCTCCCCAATACTTCTTCTACCTATCATAATTCATTGCAATGAAGATAAACAATTCCTTCACCCCTGTGTTTTTCTCTATCCAAAGAAGACAAGAAAAAAAAGAGAAATGAAATATGTTTATAGAGAATGAATGAGAAAGTACCATGGCATACAAATTGGTGAATCCATTGACAAGGGTAGGGGCCTTAGTGAAGCGTTGTTGAAAGGCGTCACTGAGATTATGAGCAGGGTCAGTAGATATGATAAGAACTGAAGATCGGACCTGAGAAAGAAGGATACCCAATGTAGAACTGCATGTTGTTTTTCCAACACCACCTTTACCACCTACAAATACCCACTTAAGGGTATCTTGCTCCAACACATTCTTTACTGTTCCTTGAGGTAAATCTTCATTACCTGAACCCATCAATCAATATATTTATTATTGATCCTTTGTTGGCAACCAGATCCAATACAGAAATTGTTCATGATTCACTTTGGTCATTCATCAATCTAGGACTCATTTGTTTCAATTTCTTTCTACCTCTTACAACTTGTTTAACATGACATTTATTTTTATCAATAAATGTGCTCGATTGGTTCCCTTTAGAAAATTCGTTTTTATTCTTTTTGATAGGTAAATTTTGATCAATTTTTTGAGAAAGTTTTTTTTTTGAGTATCAAATTATGAAAATAGACAAATATCATAGCATATTTTGCTATTAGAATTGTTTATGAAAGTGAAATTATTTTAAATATTTATTATGAAATTTTTTAAAATTATGTGAAAAAATATTAGTTTGTATTTTTTCTAGCAATATTTTGTTATTTCATCTACAGTTAGTTATTAAAGCGGAAATATTCATCACTTAATCGTAATTATTAAGTTATAGATATGTGAATCAAAGACGACAACAATAACAACAACATACCTAGTGTATTCTCACAAAATAGGGTCTGGGAAGGGTAAGATGTATGCAGACTGTACATTTACCTCAGAGATGAAGTAAACAAGTTGTTTTGATAGACCTCCGGCTCAAGATGTGAATGAAAGACATAAGTATTATATTCATCAGTTTGGGGTAAATATTGTATGTGGGTAATATTTTGGGAAAAGACATGGTGTGATCACCAGAAATTTAAATGGCCCAACTTTGATTTATATATCTCTAAACACATTTTAAATCCAAAATAATGATAACTTATTGTCAAATCCTAAAATCTCACTCACTCATACTTCCTCTTGAACCCCCCCCCCCCTCTCGCGCACACACCCCCTCTCCCCCCCCCCCTCCCCTCCCACTTTCTCTATCTTGTTTTTATAGTTTCTCTTCTTCTTTAATTTTAACTTACTTTTTCTCAGATAACCTGGCAGCTAAAGATTATATATTGTTGTATAGAATATGTATTTGTATAGGATTTCTATAAAAACTGTATAATTATTGTATATAATATGTGTATGATTTGTATAGAAATTATATCATTATTGTATATAATATGTATATGATTTGTATAGAAATTATATCATTATTGTATAAAAATATATCTATCACGAATGTATGTATATTGAAAATGTATTATTATCATATAAAATGTATATGCGTCTTATATATTTCAACTAAACTAGTACATTATCATTTATATGTTTTAAATTTAAATAGGTATTGTCTTAAATGTATGAATATGAAGTGTATATGAAAAGTTTACTGATAAGTGTGTGTGTATATATATATATATATATATATATAACATATATAGATAAACTGTATAATAAACGTATATATTCTATATATATATATATATATATATACATTGAGTATATATTGATCATACATCTATTACATACGAATTATAAAAAAAAAAAATAGGTGTGAAAGATAATAGTGCACTAACTTTTCTCTAATCTAACTATCTTCATCATATTGTCGGGAAAGTAAGAAATATTAAAAAATTATAACTGATTATTAAAAAAAAAGCAACAATTAGAAGAGCAAAAAAAAATTTATTTTAAAAAAATAAAGAGCAAGAGTAGCAAAAAAAGAAAAAAAAAGTAGCAAAAAAAAAAGAAGAAACAAAAAGAAAAGGGAGGCCAGCTATAAAAATGTCAAAATCAACTACAATTTGGAAATTCAATATTTTGGTTCATTCGATTGAAATTATTTTTCACCAAATTTCAACACTTTAATCCACCAAAAATTCTTATGGTTCAGTGTCTAAATCTCAATACCACTCAAAAGATCACACTAATAAAATTTTCAACTTCCAATTTTGCTTCAAAGGTTCCACAGTAAATTCTTTTGAAATGGGTAATTTCCAAAACTTATCTCAAAGTACACTAATTTATTTGTGAAGTCTAGACATTGAACAACCGTTAATCCATATCTCCGATAATGTCTATTGGTGGAAAGTTGAAGGGATAGCTCAACCATTCTCGATTTAAATTAAATTTCATATTTGATTTTTTCACGTCAGTTAATTGTTTGGATTGGATATTGTTCCAATTGATTTGAAACATCAAGAGGAGTTCATAACTTAAACATCAAGTGATTTAGAGTAGATGTGAGTTAAATTTCAGAAGAAGCTATGATGATTAAAATGATTTTTATACTATAAATGTGTATAATCATTGTTTATATACACTTAATATATTGTTCAAATATTATATTATACAATTATACATATTGTATAAATATGTGTAAGTGTGTATAAGTACATATAACTGTGAATAATTATATATACACCAGCGTATTAGAATGTCTACGATGATATTTTTTCTTCTTCTTTTTATATAATTTTTTTGTATAATTGTTTTTTGCTCTAAACATTTTCAGTAACCAAAATCAATATTTGATTAGATTTAGAGTAATCCACGTACGTGTTTGGACCCAAAGAACATAATGGACAAAATATTAAAGAATTTTGGAGGATTAATTTTTATGTATATTGTTAAAAATCCAGAATTTCTTGGAGAAAAAGAAAAGGGGAAAACTAAAGAAAAGAATGAAAAAATAAAAATAACGGCTTCATCTTCTTAGGCGCGGGGGTATAACAACCTAAACTGCCAAATATATACAGCTTCTCTCCTTCACTAAACCAATTTCAATTTTCTGAAAAATTCTCATTCCTTGCTCTAAGAAAAGATGAGTCCCAAAAACTCATTCAGTTTTCGTAAGGAAATTGGTTCTTCTTCTTCTTCTACAAGTCTACTATTTGATTATGATATTATAGAAGTTGGCAAAACCATCATTGATCCAATCACCGGTGATACTTATCTTCTCAACAAGGAAATTGGTTCTTCTTCTAATGGTTTCTGTCGTGTTTACAAAGCTCTCTATTCCAAATGTTTGGAGGATAATAACATACTTGTCCAATCTGGCTATGTCACTTTGAAGACAATCAACAAGAATTTCCAAGAATGTGACGAGCTTGAACATCAAGTTCATACAAGTATTGGCCATACTCCTCATAGCAACTTAATTGGACTCAAAAGAGCATTCACAACTGAGGAATTGATATGTATTTCGTTGCCGTATATGTCAGAAGGATCCTTTCGTTACATTCTCTCCACTCATCCAGACAAAAAATTGCCAGAGGATTTCATTACTGTTGTTCTTAAAGAAGTACTTATTGGTCTACGAGACGAACTTCATGTTGAGTTCAATCCAAGGGTTCATAAGACTTTAAATGTTGGAGATATCTTTGTTCATCTCGATGATGTTACTGGTGAAATGTTGATTAAATTAGCATTTGAAGCATTCGTATACGATTCTGAAAACATCAATTTCATTTTAAAGTTTGAAGAAAGCCTTAGAGAAGTCAATTCGTTTTTGGATCTAAAGAGTATTTCTAAATGGGGTGCTGCACCAGAGGTGTTTGAGAGTGAAAATGAGAATAACAGTGGACCAAAATCTGATATCTGGCTATTGGGAATAACAGCACTAGAATTAGCGTATGGCGATGTACCTGTGAAGAATCGTCGAGACTTGGAATGTATAATCAATAAGATAAGGGAGAAGAGAAATTGCCAAAATCACTTGAAAAACTGTTGATCATCAAGAAGAATAAAGCGTTGGATTCGGTTAAACAAAAGAAAAAGGTGTTTTCGGAGGAGTTTGAGGAGATGGTTCTTGCTTGTCTTAGTGAGAATCCAGAGAACAGGCCAACTGCTGATCAGCTTTTGGATACTCCATTATTTACTACTGCTATTGAAAGGTTTAAACAATTTGTGTTGAATGGTAAAAATCCAGACCCTACTGATAATTGAGCACTGGAAGATCAAAACAGGAATTATCAATGTAGAATTAGACATATACATTCGTATGGTGGTATTAGTAACAACATAAATTTAGGTATATTCAGCAGATTCTTGTATTAACATTGATGTATAGTACTGCTTCGTTTAGGCATGAAATGCTGTGTTTTTTGAGTTCGGAGTCATATGGTTTATATACATGAAATTGAACTTCTGCTGAATTTGTCACCAAAAGTTGGACCTGTCTGATCGAGTCTAGTGATGTATAGTACCACGAGAAGGTGTCTCTGAACCTACATCATGCAATGATGTAGCTGCCTGAAGACGGTCAGTACGTGAAATGTAGTGGTACACAGAACAGAAAAATAGATACAATATACTTTATCTGAAAAGTTGGCATTTAAATACTTCCAATACAATAAACAATAAAATATCCGTAGAAAATCCATTATGAGAAACAATAAACTTTCTATCCGTTACTGTTGAACTAGATGGTATCACCGACTTCCATATATATATATCACCACGGCCTATGTGAGTCCGACCAATGCTCGATCGGCTAAACCCAACCCATGTTTGCCGCATGAGTCGAGATATACTTTACATTAAGGCCAACATAATCATCCTCGTAGAGGGAACTAGTAAGGTCGTCCATATCAGGATGAACCATCCCTGTGTCGGCAAACACAGGTTTCGGGTGTTGAGACTTTCAACTCACACCTTCTCGGATCACCATCAAATTCTCTTATAGCCCATATTATTACCATTTTTCAATATCATTAAAAACATCACGCAATAGCATACCAATTCCGTTAGGGGCATAATCCTTTATTGGTATCGTCATACCAAGACTTGCAAGCCATTAATTTCATCAATATAGAACCCATAGGGTCTGTCAACATTACATTATGCCCATTTCATAGATTTCATATAGAAAAACAATGATCCTTTAGTCTCAATCCAATTCACTCTTAAAAACTGTTAAAATAACAATATCTTTCATATTCGTAAATCATTTGAAGTCCTTTGGATAATAGGAAGAACAAATAAGACCTTCAAATCCCTTTTTTGAGTACCATTCATCACAATACTATTAATATTTTCAAGTAAAAGATAAGGGACTAACGATTTCATGAAATTCCATCAAAGTTAAAAAGACTATATTTACAACCCTAAGTTCATATTCAAAATAGTGAAAAAAACATATACATAAGGGTTGAAAACCATAATATCTAGAAAATACTTTGAAGTAGAACCGCTCTGCGTACCTTTTGACGGAGAGAATTTTGAGAATCGCTTGAGTATGACCATATGAACCTTGAACCCTAGGCGTTCTTGTTTCTTAGAACTGTGAATAGAAGAGTAACATATTTTGATTGAATAATTCGTGCTTTAGGAACTTAAGAACATTTAGAATAGGTGGGGGACGATTTTTGGTAAGGAAAGGACCAAAAAATCCTTTAAAATGCATAAAAAAATCAAAGAAAATACTGTTGGGCACCACCTCTGCGCCACGGGGCTATCGTGGAGGCTGACCTCTATGATACCGCCTTATCGCGGTGGTCCAGCTCCATGACACGCCCTTATTGCGAACGTCCAATGTTTTGCCAAAATCTAATTTCTACGTAAACTGAGAAGTGTCTAGTAAAATGGGCATAACTTTTTACTCGGGACTCGAATCGATGCACAGTCAGTGGCTTGGAAAGAAAACTCAAAAATCATTAATTTGGTGGGTCATGGGTTACGTAACTCTTTATATAATGGGAGAAATGATCGTTTGAAGTTGACCCTATTAGAAAGTTATATGAAAACTTAGTCGGTAGAAAAGCTTTCAACTTAACTTGTGCTAGAGGTTCCTTAAGACCTTAATTCACATCCATTGCATTTCTTACACGTACGAGTTGATCTTTCCACTGAGATATAATTGGATTTATTGGGTTTGGATCCTACTACATACTTAGAACAGTTCCAAATCTTAGCCCGAAAAACTTGGGGTGTTACAATGTCTCCCCCTTCGGATCATTCGTCCTCGAATAATGGGTAGGGGATTATTGAAGCTTTACAAGTAAGGAAGTAAAGGCTATAACTTCATATCAAGAATTCTCTTCTAAACTAAGATAGAGAGACATCAAGAGGCCCTCTATGACAATATCAAGCAAAATTGTGTGAGTAGGGATCGTGAGACATATGAGACTTGGCATAGACATGATCTAAGACATAAGTTTTATGGAACATGATCATACTAATGTACGACATAAAATTTTGGAAATCATAAGTATGAATTGAGATTGATACATGGCATGAAATAAGGTTTTTGCTGGACGTATGAATAGAAATATCCCCACCTTAAAGGATATGGCTAATAGTCCTTAGATTTAGCAACACCTTTCAACTATATAACCTCCTCTAAATACTACACATCACCACTTACGACTTGAAATTTTCCCATTGGCGCATATAGCTACTAAAGTCTACATCTAACATCTTGCTCTCACCCTGTTCAATCCTAACCTGAAGGCATAAAGTGCCACATCTAATGTGATCGTACTAGTCAGAATTTCGAGATTTTATATGTCATACCCCTTTAGGAACATTTTTTCCTAAACATGATCAGCTCTTAGGTTCATTCTAAACTCGTCAAAGTCTCTTTTTACATCTAGATTTATCCTCCAAGAATACTACTTCTCTTTATCACCTCAATCAATCAAGCTCAAGCTTCAGCAAGAAGTCACCTGCCACACAATGCAATTGTCCTCAAGTATAGCCTATCACTGTATTTCCTTTTCAACTCCTTTGTAGCTAAAACTATCAAAGAATTCTCTCAAGTATCCCCACAATCAACAGTTCTCGAACTTCTACAAGGAGATATATCATATATTCCGATCTAATTATTACACATAACTAATCCTCATCTCGCACCTCATCCACTCTTAGCAACTTAGGTGACACAATCACACTGTAGCCACCACTAAAAGGGAACATCCACTACCTTCCATCTAGACCACTACTTAGCTTCCTTTACTGACAGTTTCCCTGACCTAAGATAAGCGTTATTGAAGGAATAGATTGAGAGCATGAACTGCAAATAGAGGCCTAACTCTTGACCATAAATATGGAGTATGAAATGAATATCTTTAACAAGAGCATAAACATTGGGGATACGTGGATGTTGTTCAATATCGATTTATACTTAGCGTGACCTTGTCACTCAAGATGAGATCTGGGGAATATAATGTGATGTGCAAGGGTACTTCATATTCCGAACACATAAGATGTGAACTGAGGGTTGTTGTGAGCATAGATATGCCATAACTATCCATAACCATCAAGGGTGGACGTACACAGGGCTTAGAGAAAAGAAATCGAAAGCACGAATCTTTCAATAAGTATGATCTGAGCATGTACATGATGTAGCATGATTTCAATAGTCATATTGGACATATCATGAATCTTGAGTTCATGGATCATGAGCATCACGACATAGAACTTGGATCCCTAGAACCTTAGAGAAAGATTTACACCGCTGAGAGACGATATCACTTACATTTCAAAGGATAGAGCATTGACAAGAGACTACACAAAAAATTTGACCCTCAGACATAGGCATGATTCAAAGGCATAAGACATGGGTAAAGTTTCCTCTTAAGTTGAAGTATAAGGAATATGCTAGAATAAGAATGGGTCGCTATGGCACGCATCATAACCCTCTTTTGAAACTCATCACCACTAGAAACTCAAGACTTTCCTTGGTTAAATATCTTATTATCTCCCCCTTAGCTCAAAGGTCACTATCTTAGGTTTGTGGACCTATTCTATAAAAAGATCTATAAGTACAACACACAGCACTGCGGGGTATCACTATACACATGAATGATAATCTCACCCAGATATTATTATAAAATAAAAACTCTTTTCTAGGACATTCTCTCCAGGAAAACTACTCTTAACTTACTCTAACCTCTATAGCCATAAAATTAAAACTTAATTCTCTTGGGCGCACACATCCACATCCTCTAACACCAAAAAATCTATTCTTCACTCTTTAGTCTACTAGCATTTATCTAGTCTCATATCCGCCCAATTCAACGAATCTTAAAGGTATACCAAGAGGCTCAACTACGTCACTTCAGATCTACGATTCTCTCAATTCCATTCCAACGGATGCCAAATAATTACTACCTAGACTCCTTCATATAAAGCAACTCAAGAACACAAATCAGGAGCACCTAGCACTTAACAACTTACAACCTCATCTAACAACATATTACCTCGGGTATAACTTATTCTTATAAACTTAGGGCTCTTATTCATCTAATGACTTAGCCACAATCCACTGCTTCAACACTAGTTCTCATGTATATATCATGCTAAGTTATCAACCTTAGCCCTCTCATGCACCATGTCAAGCCAACTAGATCAACCTCATAAAAGTAACCTTATCATCCCCAACTATCATTATTTCTACCTCGGTGACCATCCCTGACTCAAGCTTAGTGTCTAACACTATGTAAAGTTAACACCACAACTTAGCATGCTGTTTCGGCTTGAAACTATTAGATACAAATCAAGAAACACTAATCCACCAAAACTTTGATAGAGTGATCAATCTTAATCTTACGATATAACCCATTACAGCCCATTAACACATTATACCTTCTCACATCACATCTACTTACCCATGCATACATTTAAACTATCTTCAAGTTCTATAAACATCAGTAAGTCTCCCTCTCCGAATTTCCCCAAATGGAAGTCTAAATTTATAAATTCATAACCACTTTACCCTACATTCACAACTTATAATTGGTCTTACGACTATAATAACCAGTCAGCATAAGCTCCTGCCCTATTTCAAATAATTAAAAGGAATATCTTAATTAACCACTCTACTTCTATCAATTTCCATAAAATTTTCTAATCCTGCTACACTAAAACCCACGCCATACGGGCATACCACCTCTATCACTCACTTAGTGGGTACAAGACTCTAGCTGCCTTCTTCGATAATTCATTACTTACACTCTCCAGCTTCTAAACTCATGACTCTATATATCTCTGGCTTTGGAACCATCTCACTACTCATATCTCATACACCCTAATTTATACTTTCTTATGGGTGGAATACTATCCCAACACTCATATACGGACCTTTCCCCCTGAGCATGAAAGCTGTAACCAAGTTTTGAAAGGGTCTGAAAGCACATCTCACCTCGGCCCAAACACATGATTCATGAAGATAAGGGTTTTACACTTAGAATCAATAGACTTTGATGCACTAATGGACTCCTCTCAAGTCCTTGTGCAGTTTCATAACCTTTTGGATGACTCAACCAGGTAGGATTACATCGTAAGGAGTCTGAGCTTTGTACTTCTATCACCTCGAAGGTAAGGCGTAGTCAGCAAAGTTAGAGTAGAGTAGGAATCTTGATAAGTTTCTTATGGACAACATTTTTGCATGATCTGGAGCATGAAAGAATGGGAAACATTTCTTAAATGTCTTGTAGCCTCCTGATTATAAGTGTGGTGCACAACACACCCATAAGAAAGACTCTACTCAACACGACTTCGTAGATACCCTAGGACCATGAACCATGCTATGATACCAAGTTTGTCACACCCAGAGACCAGACCCTGGATGTAATGGGAAACCCAGACCAATGAAGGCCCGAGAAGACCCCTTAGTATAACATCATAAGCATATTCAATAAAGCAGTTGTGGAAGAAAGACCCATTTGAGAAAATCATTTAAAATACAACTTAAGAGTTTACCAAGTATCGGGAATAAAACATTCAAACAACATCTACATAGGTCTATGAAGTCTCTAATCATAAGAACAAAATATCTATACCGGGACATGACCCCGACAATACCATAAAACTGAAACCAGAGTTAAATAAGAATTTAAATCACCTTTTGAAAGATGGAGGGCTCACCAAAAGCTGGACCTGTCTGATCGAATCTAGTGTTGTATGGTACCATGAGAAGGTGCCTCTGAACCTACATCATACAATGATGTAGCCTCCCGAAGATGGTCAGTACATGGAACGTAGTGATACATAGAACAAAAAAATAGATACAATATACTTTATCTGAAAAGTTGGCAATTAAATACTTCCAATACAATAAAATATCCGTAGAAAATCCATTATGAGAAATAATAAACTTTCTATCTGTTGCTTTTGAACTAGATGGTATCACTAACTTTTATATATATATCACCACGGGCTATGTGGGTCCGACCAATGCTCAATCGGATAAGCCCTAACCCATGTTTGTCGCATGAGTCGAGATATACTTTATATTAAGGCCAACATAATCATCCTCATAGAGGGAACCAGTAAGCTCATCCAATTCAGAATCGAACCATCCCTGTGTCGGCAAACACAGGTTTTGGGTGTTGAGACTTTCAACTCACACCTTCTTGAATCACCATCTAATTCTATTATAGCCCATATTATTATCATTTTTCAATACCATTAAAAATATAACGCAACAACATAACAATTCCATTAGGGGCATAATGCTTTATTGGTATCGTCATACCAAGACTTGCAAGCCATTCATTTCATCAATATAGAACCCATAGGGTCTGTCAACATTTCATTATGTGTCACGCCCCGAGGCTATCCCCTAGATGTAACACGGGACCCAGGATCACAAGTAAACCCAAGCTAACCCTGAAACTGGTATGTCACAAGTATACTGAGTATCATTTAGAAACAAGCGGAAGCATAACTGAGGAATGAACAAAGCTAAAAGAGTATATCTGATAATATATGAAAGAAATGACTGAGTTCAAACACTACAACCCAATCAACTAAATACTGACTCTATGTCTGAATGCCTCTAATACTGATGCGCTGCTGGGACAAGTCCCCAGCTAACTCCAAAATACTGAAACTAACAATATCTGACTAACTCAAAAAGCATAATAAATATGTCCTCGGAGGATGAGGACTCACCGCTGACTAAGCTGATGTGGCGCCGGTAGGACCTAATCACGTGGCTGAACCTGAGAACCTGAGCCTGTATCATAATAGGATGCAACATAGAGTATGCGTCAGTACTTTGAATGTACTGAGCATGACGGATATGCAAAGCTGACTGAAATGTAAACATGCTAAAAAAATACTGAAAGCTGTAATCTGAACTAAACTGTAGTATGTAGGCCCAAATGTATAATCGTGCATAAAACAGCTGAGATGCAGGAGTAACATGAAAGTATGCTGAAAACTGAAAGTAAATGTAACTGAGGGCCTATAGTACATTTCTGAATCTAATACTGTGGGAGAGCTTAATAACCGACATAAACCATGTGAGCTAAATGTGAAGTCCGATATATACGCCTCATCGAGAGGACCCAATATACCTTGTCAGGGTGTAAAGGCATGATTGTGGCGTGATCACTAAATCTGATGCCTAACAGAGGGGACTTAAAATCCTATGTTGGCACGTATTTCTGGGAACTTAAGGGTACGCTAAACCCTAGTCCAACTCGGTGCTAAATACTACTCCCAAACTGAATATAGCTCAATTCAAACTGGCATCCTGAATTTCTAGGTCAGGACTAGACTAATCTAAAATCTTTGTTTTTCTAAAATACTGTAGTAGACTAAAAACTAGTTAAATTCTGCCTTTAAAGCTCATACTAAAAATCTAAAATGAATTCGAAGGACATGTGATACTTTAGAAAAATCCTACAATTTAGGGCAATTTTCTTGACTTCACAAATCAGGGTGAAAACTCATGAAAATCATTGAAAACGTATTGCAATCATATAAAATAGTATATATATCATTTGACAATCAAAATAACAAAAGTCTAGAAAGATTTGCATAATTTGGATAGGAACTCTAATTCTTGAATTCATGGAAAGCACTGTAAGAAGCTGAGAGTTTTGAGCATAAGGATGAACTAAACCCTTACTGAATACCCACATACCTGGTGGATGAAAATCCCTGGAAGAATCTGGAGTTGGAGCTTACTTTGGAGAAGACGCTCTGTTCTAACTTGAATCGATTTGAAAAGTCTGACTTTGTTTTTGGGGAAATAGACTTAATAAAATAAGCCTAAGAATATTTATAGTTGGAGCAAAACTTGAAAGGAAAGGTCTAAAACACCCCTGAGAAATTTAATTAAAAGCTGCTGGAAATTCGCATCTCAGGTTCCACGGATGGGTTCTACGGCTCGTGGAAAGTTCCACGGCTCGTGGAACCCTGTCGTAGTTCCTGGACCTGGAAAACAGAGCTACTGGAGCAACTTCCATGATTCGGGTTCACGACTCGTGGAAACTTCCACGAGTTGTGGAACTCACTCGTGGTTCTTGGGATGAGATTTATGAGTCTCTGAAGTTGGGTTACACGACTGGGGTTTAAGACTCGTGGAAACTTCCACGGGTCATGGATCCCACTCGTGGACCATGGGAGCTAAAATATTGGGTTACTAGAAAGGGGTTCCACGAGTTGGGTTCACGACTCGTGGAAGCTTTCACGGGTCGTGGAATCCACTCATGGTCCCTGAAGACTTAGAACTGAGCTACTGGAATGGCTTCCACGGATGGCATCTACGGTCTATGGACCATGAACATGATTCGTGGTCCAGACTTCATAGGAGCAGTCCTCTGATCCTGGTTCCACGAGTCCAGCCCATGACTCGTAGAAGTGACTCATGGTTCCACTGACAGTTGGAAATTTTATTTTCTTCTGGTTTTCTGAGCTAAGTCTGGGCTTGGGAGTTCTGGGGTATTACAATATCTCCCCCTTGGGATCATTCATCCTCGAATGAAGGCTAAACAAGCTGAGTTTGGAGGAAAGGAGCTGCAATCCCTACCAACTGAGTACTAGAAACTGACATATGACTGAACTGAGTTCCATGAACATGCAACTATGCTGAAATTCAAGGATAACTGAGGGAACGAGGTACTAAGACTGAATTCACACAAGATTTAATGGAAAGACTAGAGAGAAACTATTACCTCAAGCTGGAACTGAATCAGAAGGGAAGAGGTGAGGAAACTTAGCTATCATGGCTGTTTCTGCTTCCCAAGTAGCTCACTCTACAGAATGATTCCTCCACAAAACCTTTACTGAGGCGACTTCCTTATTCCTCATCCTACGAACCTGACGGTCAAGAATCTCAATTAGAACCTCTTCATAAGTGAGGCTATCCTTCACCACCATACTCTCAAGAGGTATTATCGATGCTGGATCACCCACACACTTCTTCAACAAGAAAATGTGAAAGACTGGATGAACCGTTGCTAGCTATGCTGGCAACTCTAACTCATAAGCCACCTTACCAATCCTTTTCAGGATTCTGTAAGGACCCACATACCTGGGACTGAGCTTCCCTTTCTTGCCGAATCTCATCACCCCCTTCATGGGTGTCATTTTAAGGAAAACCCAATCATCGATCTCAAACTCTAAGTCCTTTATTCTCACATTTGAGTAGGACTTCTGATGACTCTGAGCTATTTTCATTCTCTCCTTGATGAGCTGAACTTTCTCCATAGCCTCATGAACTGAATCTGGTCCGATCAAGGCTACTTCACCTACTTCGAACCAACCAATCGGTGATCTGCATCTACGACCATAAAGTACCTCATATGGGGCCATCTAAATACTAGAGTGATAACTGTTATTGTAAGCAAAGTCTATGAGAGGTAGGTGATCATCCCAACTACCTTTGAAATCAATCACGCAAGCTCTCAACATTTCCTCTAAGGTCTGAATGGTACGCTCTGCCTGACCATCCATCTACGGATGAAATATCGTACTAAGATTCACCTGAGTACCAAGACCTTTCTGGAAAGATCTCCAAAAATGAGATGTAAACTGAGGGCCTCTATCTGAGATGATAGAAAAGGGGACCCCATGCAACCTGACTATCTCGCTGATGTAGAGTCTGGCATAATACTCTGCTGCATCTGTAGTCTTGACTACCAAGAAGTGAGCTGACTTAGTGACCCTATCCACTATCACCCAAATGGAGTCATGTTGTCTGTGAGTACGAGGTAAACCCGTAATGAAATTCATGTTGACCACTTCCCACTTCCAAGTAGGAATGCTAATCTCCTGAGTCACACCTCCTGGTTTTTGATGTTCTACCTTAACCTGCTGATAGTTGGGACACTTAGCCACAAAATCTATGATGTCTCTCTTCATGTTGTTCCACCAATAGACTTCTCGTAGATCACGGTACATCTTAGTGGCACATGGATGAATGGAATATCTGGAATTATGGGCTTCTAAAAGAATCTGTTGTCTCAACTCACCCACCTTAGGAACACATAAGCGACCCTGATAACGAAGTACACCATCTCCCCTTGGGAGAAAACCTCAACTCTCTGCTGATGAACTGCATCCTTCAGCTGAAGTAATAAGGGATCACTATCTGATTTCTCCTTAACCTCCGCTACCAATGAAGATTCTGACTCATTCTGAACTATCACACCACCATCTGACATGTCCATAAGGCAAACTCCTAAGCGAGCAAGATGATGAACCTCTCTAGCCAATTCTATGTTCTCTTCCTCAACATGCGATACGCTACCCATAGACAGTCTACTGAGAGCATCAGCCACTATATTGGCCTTACCCGGATGGTAGAGCACATTCATATCGTAATCTTTGAGGAACTCAAGCCATCTCCTATGACAAAGATTCAACTCTTTCTAGGTGAACACATACTAGAGGCTCTTGTGATCTATGAACACATCAACATGAACACCATACAAGTAGTGCCTCCAGATCTTTAAGGCAAACACGATACCTACAAGCTCGAGGTCATGAGTTGGGTAGTTCTTCTCATGGGTCTTAAGTTGTCTAGAAGCATATGCTATGACCTTACCCTGCTGTATCAAAACACAATTCAGGCTGACTATGGATGTATCACAATAAACCACATAGCCGTCTGAACCTTCTGGTAGAGTCAAAACAGGAGCTGTAGTCAACCTAGTCTTCAGTTCCAAGAAACCTTTCTCACACTCATCTGACTACTGGAACTTGACCTTTTTATGAGCTAACTTGGTCAATGGGGCAGCTATGGATGAAAATCCTTCTACGAATCTCCTGTAGTAGCCAGCCAAACCCAAGAAACTCCTGATGTTTGTCAGAGAGATGGGTCTAGGCCAGTCCTTTACCGCCTTAATTTTCTGAGAGTCAACTCGGATGCCATCACTAGACACTACATGACCAAGGAAAGCGACTGATTTCAACCAGAACTCATACTTACTGAACTTAGCGAATAACTGGCGGTCCTTGAGAGTCTGCAGAATGACCCTCAGATGACTCGCATGCTCTTTCTTATTTCGAGAATAAACAAGGATATCATCAATGAAGATGATGACGAACAAGTCCAAATACTGTATGAACACCCTATTCATTATGTCCATGAAAGCTGCAGGAGCATTGGTTAGTCCAAAAGACATAACTACAAATTCATAGTGACCATGCCGAGTGCTGAAGGTTGTCTTCAGGATGTCACTACCTCTGACTCTGAGCTGATGATAGCCGGATCTGAGGTCTATCTTGGAAAAGCAACTAGCGCCCTGAAGCTAGTCGAACAAGTCATCAATCGTGGGGATGGGATATTTATTCTTGATTGTGACTTTGTTCAACTGATGGTAGTCAATGCACATCCTGAGGGAACCGTCGTTCTTACGCACGAACAGCACTGGAGCACCACATGGAGAGATGCTGGGTCTGATGAAGCCCTTATCTAGAAGGTATTTTAGCTGTTCTTTCAATTTCTTAAGCTCAGATGGAGCCTTTCTGTAAGGAGAAAGCAAAATAGGCTGGGTATCTGGAAGGAGATCTATTCCAAAGTCGATTTCCCTTTCAGGAGAAACTCCAGGAAGATCTTCTGGGAACACTTCTATAAACTCATTCACCACTGGGACTGACTCAAGAGTTGCGGTCTCGGAGTTTGAATCCTTAACCCGAACAAGGTGATAGATGTACCACTTGGAAATAATTTTTCTGGCTTTAAGGTAGGAGATGAAACTACCTACAGGCACAGAGTTACTACCCTTCTATTCTAAGACTGGCTCGTTAGGAAACTGAAATCGAACGATCTTAGTTCTACAATCGACTGAGGTATAATAGTAATGTAACCAATCCATGCCTAGGATGATATCAAAATCTACCATTTCTAACTCTACATGATCTGTTGAGGTGACTTTCTGGGAAACTGTGACAGGGCAGTTTATGTATACCCATCTAGCTATAATTGGGTCACTAACTGGAGTAGAGACTGAGAAGGGTTCTGGGAGGATTTCTGTACTGACACCGAAGTTTACTGCTATGAAAGGAGTTACAAAGAAAAGCGTAGCACATGGGTTTAACAATGCATAAATATCTAAATGAAAGACTTGCAACGTACCCGTGACCACATCGAGAGAATCCTCTTGGTCCTGCCGAGTCTGAAGAGCATATAATTTGTTATGACGCTGACCACCACCTATAACAGATGAGGCACCCTGCTGAGTGGGGAGACCCGCTGGAGCTACTGAAGTGGTAGATTGAGCCCTGTTGCCTCCCTGCCCTTGCCTGGAAGAAGGTCACCCCTTAAATCTATGGCCAAGCTAATCAAACCCAAAACACCCTTCTCGGCCAGCCAAACACTCACCTGGATGGTTCTTACCACACTTAGGGCAGGCTGGAAAAGTACGATTGCCCGAGATGCTGCCTTGAGATTTTAAGCCTGGTGCTCACTTTTTCTGATCATGTCGAGGCCTGGGAGATAGAGCGCTAGCTGATGAAAGTGTTGGGGCTGCCGACCTCTGCTGGAACTATGAGCAACTTCCACCGCCCGACCTCTGCTGAGAAAACTCATAGTTGCTTGTCCTAACCTTTTTATTATCCTTAGCCCTCTCCTTAAGCTTATCCTCCTCAACCTGTTGCGCATGGGTCATCAACCTAGAGATATTCATATCCCCTAATAGCATAGCATTCCTGCACTCTGTCTTCACCAAAACAGACACCCCATACAAGAACTTGCCCATCTGTGCCCTCAGATCGGCCACCATATGTGGAGCATATTTGGAGAGCTGAGTGAACTTCAGCCCATATTCTTGGACTGTCATGGACCCCTGCCTTAAGTTCATGAACTCTTGGGCCTTAGCTTACCTCAACCCTCTCGGGAAAAACCTGTCCAAAAAAGCTTCAGTGAAACAGTCCCATGTTACAGGAGCTGCATTCACACCCCTGTTGTCTTTCCACTGCGTGAACCACATGTGAGCCACATCCTTGAGTTGATAGGATGCTAACTCCACACTATCAGTACCAGTCACTTGCATCACCTCAAGAATCTTTCTTATCTCATCGATGAAGTTCTGTGGGTCTTCACCAACCTTCGACCCTAAAACTCTGGCGGATTCATACGAAAAAAATCACGAACCCTGTCTGCAGCTGATCCACCAACAGGGTTCGCAGGGACAGGGGCCTGCTGATTAGCCTGATTGGAAACTATCTGAGCTAACAACTGAATCTCATTCCAGAACTCTGCATTCGTAACCTCATGGTCCGGGACTGGAGAAACTGCGTTAGCATTGCGTACGTTAGCTCTGTGAGGAGGCATGATCTGAAATGCATAAAAATGAATTAGAAGGGAGAAGTTGATTCACACTCAATCGCACGATAAAGATAGCAAAAAAAGTGAAGTTTTTCTTAGACTCGTAGCCTCCCCCTCATAAATGTGGCGCGCTTCACACCCATGAGAGAGACTCTACTTAGAGCGGCTTTCAGACATCCTAGGACTCTTGAACCTGATGCTCTGATACCAAGTTTGTCACGCCCCGAGGCTAGCCCCTATGCGTAACACAGGACCCAGGGTCACAAGTAACCCCAAGCTAACCTTGAATCTGGTATATCACAAACATACTGAGTATCATTTAGAAACAAGCGGAAGCATAACTGAGGAATGAGCAAATCTAAAAGAGTATATCTGATAATATATGAAAGAAATGACTGAGTTCAAACAGTACAACCCAATCAACTGAATACTGACTCTATGTATGAATGCCTCTAATACTGATGAGCTGTTGGGACAAGTCTCCAGCTAGCTCCAAAATACTGAAACTAACAATATCTGACTAACTCAAAAAGCATAATAAAAATGTCCTTGGAGGATGAGGACTCACTGCCGACTAAGCTGATGTGGCGCCGGTAGGAGCTAATCACGTGGCTGAACCTGAGAACCTGAGCCTGCATCATAATAGGATGCAGCATAGAGTATGCGTCAGTACTTTGAATGTACTGAGCATGAGGGATATGCAAAACTGACTGAAATGTAAACATGCTAAAAAAATACTGAAAGCTGTAATCTGAACTAAACTGTGGTATGTAGGCCCAAATGTATAATCGTGCATAAAATAGTTGAGATGCAGGAGTAACATGAAAGTATGCTGAAAACTGAAAGTAAATGTAACTGAGGGCCTATAGTACATTTCTGAATCTAATACTGTGGGAGAGCTTATTAACCGGCATAAACCACGTGAGCTAATCGTGGAGTCCGATGTATACGCCCCATCGAGAGGACCCAATATACCTTGCCAGGGTATAAAGGTATGACTGTGGCGTGATCACTAAATCTGACGCCCAACAGAGGGGACTTAAAATCCTACGTTGTCACGTAGTTCTGGGACCTTAAGGGTACGCTGAACCCTAGTCTAACTCGGTGCTAAATACTACTCCCAAACTGAATATATCTCAATTCAAACTGGCATCCTAAATTTTTAGGTCAGGACTAGACTAATCTAAAATCTTTGTTTTTCTGAAATACTGTAGTAGACTAAAAACTAGTTAAATTCTGCCTTTAAAGCTTATACTAAAATTCTAGAATGAATTCGAAGGACATGTGATACTTTAGAAAAATCCTACAATTTAGGGCAATTTCCTTGACTTCCCAAATCAGGGTGAAAACTCATGCAAATCATTGAAAACGTATTGCAATCATATAAAATAGTATATATATCATTTGAGAATCAAAATAACAAAAGTCTAGAAAGATTTGCATAATTTGGATAGGAACTCTAATTCTTGAATTCATGGAAAGCACTGTAAGAAGCTGAGAGTTTTGGGCATAAGGGTGAACTAAACCCTTACTGAATACCCACATACCTGGTGGATAAAAATCTCTGCAAGAATCTGGAGTTGGAGCTTAAAGGAGAGAACCCTAGGCCTGGAACTTTGGAGAAGACGCTCTGTTCTGACTTGAATCGATTTGAAAAGTCTGACTTTGTTTTTAGGGAAAATAGACTTAATAAAATAAGCCTAAGACTATTTATAGTTGGAGCTAAACTTGAAAGGAAAGGTCTAAAACACCCCTGAGAAATTTAATTAAAAGTTGCTGGAAATTCGCATCTCAGGTTCCACTGATAGGTTCTACGGCTTGTGGAAAGTTCCACGGCTTATGGAACAATGTTGTGGTTCTTGGACCTGGAAAACAGAGCTACTGGAACTACTTCCACGAGTTGGGTTCACGACTCGTGGAAACTTCCACGGGTCGTGGAACCCACTCGTGGTTCCTGGTATGAGATTTCTGGGTCTCTGAAGTTGGGTTACACGACTGGGGTTCACGACTCGTGGAAACTTCCACGGGTCATGGATCCCACTCGTGGACCCTGGGAGCTAAAATGTTGGGTTACTGGAAAGGGGTTCCAGAGTTGGGTTCACGACTCGTGGAAGCTTCCATGGGTCGTGGAACCCACTCGTGGTCCCTGAAGACTTAGAACTCAGCTACTAGAATGGCTTCAACGGATGGCATCTACGGCCCGTCAAAACTTCTACGGACCGTGGACATGATTCGTGGTCCAGACTTCAGAGGAGCAGTCCTCTGATCCTGGTTTAACGAGTCCAGCCCACGACTCATGGACTGTTCCACGGCTCGTGGAGGTGACTCGTGGTTCCACTGACAGTTAAAATTTTTATTTTCTTCTGATTTTCTGAGATAAGTCTGGGCTTGGGAGTTCTGGGGTATTACATTATGTCCATTTCATAGATTTCATGCAGGAAAACAATGATCCTTTAGAGTGTGTTTGGTATGGAGAAAAATGTTTTTTGGAAAATGTTTTCCAATTTTTTTGTGTTTGGTTTGTCAAAAAATTTGGAAAACATTTTCCTCTAAAATAAGGAAAATGACTTCTCTAATGAAAGTAGGGAAAACAAGTCCTCACCTTCATAACACCCCAACCCACACTCACCCACGCCACCCTCCTACTCCCACCCCTACCTCCACCCCCCATGCCACTTAACCCCCACGCTACGCCCCCAGCTCCTCCTCCCACCCCCACTCACCCCCACCCCCCGAAATTCAAATTTTATTTTTTTTTAAAAAAAATTACTTATTTTTAAAAAATAGTAATATTTTTGGTACCCCGCCCCCACCCCCATCCCACCCAAAATTTAATTTTTAATTTTTTTTAAAAAAAATTACTTATTTTTTTTAAAAAAGTAATATTTTTGATACCCCGCCCCTCCTCCCCCTTTTGGTACCCCAACTCCCACCCTATCCCCCCCTCCCCACCCCATCTACCACCCGCCACTCCACCCAAAATTTATTTATTTTATTTTTTTAAAAAATATACTTATTTTTTAAAAAAATTACTTTTTAAAAAAGTAATATTTTGGTACCCCGCCTCCCTCCCCTACCCCCAGACCCCCCCCACAGCCCCACCTCACCCAAAATTTATTTTTTAATTATTTTTTTAAAAAAAATACTTCTTTTTTTAGAAAAGTAATAGTTTTGGTAACTCCCCCCACCCCACCCCACCCCACTCAAAATTCAAATTTTTTAAAACAAATTACTTTTTTTTAAGAAAAGTAATATTTTACTCCGCCCCCTCACCCTAACCCAGCCCCTCCTCCCCCCACCCTCCACACCCAAAATTCAATTTTTAATTTTTTTTTTAAATTTTTTTTTTTTAAGAAAAAGTAATTTTTTAGTTACCCCCCTCCCCCCCCTCCCCCCCCAACCACCATACCCAACCCCCTAGAAAATATTTTCTACTTTCTAATGAAAAATTAAAAAAAATATTTTTTAAAAAATGTGTTTTCACTCATCAATTAAACAATAAAAAATATTTTCCGAAAGATTTTTTCCACTCACCAACCAAACATGAGAAAATAACTAACAAACCAACTTGTTTCCATAAAATATTTTCCATGAAAAATATTTCCTTCATACCAAACACACCCTTAGTCTCAATCCAATCCACTCTTAAAAATAGTTAAAATAATAATATCTTTCAAATCCGTAAATCATTTGAAGTCCTTTGGATAATAAGAAGAACAAGTAAGACCTTCAAATCCCTTTCTTGTGTACCATTCATCACAATACCATTAATTTTTTCAAGTAAAAGACAAGGGACTAACGATTTCATGAAATTCCATCAAAGTTAGAAAGACTATATTTACAACCCTAAGTTCATATTCAAAATAATGAAAAAAACATATATATAAGGGTTGAAAACCATAATATTTAAAAAAATACTTTGAAGTAGAATAGTTCTGCGTACCTTTTGACGGAGAGAATTTTGAGAATCGCTTGAGTTTGACCATATGAACTTTGAACCCTAGGCCTTCTTGTTTCTTAAAACTATGGAGAGAAGAGTAACATATTTTTATTGAATAATTCGTTCTTTAAGGACTTAGGAATATTTAGAATAGGTGGGGGACAGTTTTGGGTAAGGAAAGGACCAAAAGACCCTTAAAAACGCGTAAGAAAATCAAAGAAAATATCGCTGGGAACCACCTCCATGCCATGGGGCTATCGCGGAGGCTGACCTCTATGACACATCCTTATCGCGGTGGTCCAGCTCTGTGACACACCCTTATTTCAGACGTCCACTGTTTTGCCAAAATCTGATTTATGTGTAAACTGAGAAGTGTCTAGTAAAATGGGCATAACTGTTTACTCAGAACTCGGATCGATGCACGGCCAGTAGCGTTGGAAAGAAAACTAAAAAATATTTAATTTGGTGGGTCATGGGTTACGTAACTCTTCATATAATGGGAGAAATGACCGTTTGAAGTTGACCCTATTAGAAAGTTATACGAAAACTTAGTCGGTAGAGAAGCTTCAACTTAACTTGTGCTAGAGGTTCGGTAAGACCTTAATTCACATCCATTGCATTTCTCACACGTACGAGTTGATCTTTACACCAAGGTATAATAGGATTTATTGGGTTCGGATCCTACTACATACTTAGAACAGTTCCAAATCTTAGCCCGAAAAATTTGGGGTGTTACAAAAGCGAGTTTAACTAACTGATTGTATAATACTAAGTATGGGGGTGTACTAGCTTAACCGAGTGAATCTCGCCATTGATATAGTATTTGCTGAGATTGAATTTTTAAATTTAGAATTGTGATGGTGTTGTACTATCTTGGGCAGTTAATTGGAGTTAGAAGGATACAATAGCTGTAGAAATGGCTTGGCTGACATCAGAAAATCATGAAGTTCTTAAGTTAGTTGTGTTTGAAGCGAATTTGGTTCAGCTGGATTGCTTGTACCATTTAAGGGGAAGTCTAAGAACCCTAAATTTACTTGAATTGCTTATATGAACTAATCTTATTAATATGCCTAAACTATAACTGCGGGGTGAATCTCTGGAGTACACACTTCTTGCTTGAGAAACTGACTTTTTATGTAGGAATGTAAATAGGGCGGGTTGGGGTGGGTTAGGGCGGGGCAAGCCTTGACTTATTAACATTTTGACCCGCCCTACCCTACCCTTTTTAGCATTTTTTCAAATAAATTCCCTGCCCCGCCCCGCCCTATTTACAACAACACTACACCTGAATAAATTTTTTCTAAATCTTTTTCTTTCTGGGTCACTTTCATTGTCCTTCAACTCACCAAAAAAAATAGAAACAACAATTCTCAAGCATTAGTGTTTCAAGAAACCATTTGGGTAACAATTTGTTAGGCTAAATTTTGAATTTTTTACAGAATTTTGAGAAGGTGACTGATGAGTCGGGTGAAAAAGAGAAAAGGGTGTGTGAATATGTAGAAGAATTTTGAGAATCAATGAAGAAAATAAAGAAATAAGGCTGAAAAAAACATAAGGGGTTTCAGGAAAAAGAGGGAAACATGCATTAGGGAATTGGTGCTTCAAGAAATGTTGCCGTTATCTCCATTTTTGATGCACTCACAGAGCCGCTGAAACTTTACTAGCTTTGGCTTTGGAACTCCAGATTATAGTTTTACCCGATCTAGTTTTAAATTCAGCCTATGCCTTGCCCTGCCCTAACCCATTAAAAAATTTCAAAAATAATATTTTGCCCTACCCCGCCTAACCCGCCCCGTTTAAAGCTTCCCCTATCCTGCCCCAATTGCCACCCCTATTCTTATGGGTGTTTGCATCACGATTTGAGTTGGTATACTGCACCTTCTTGTTGTTTTGCAACTATATGTGATTGTTCATTATTTTTATTATTTATTGCAGTCCCTTTCTACTTCTTCTTTAATGTTAGTGATAATTTTCTATCAGTATTGGACTGTTGTACAAAGAGAAATCTGAGTATCATCAGCATGTGCTGCCAAGGATAAAGGAAAGAAGAAGAAGCTTGCCCCTGAACATGAGCAAGTACCAGCTAACCAACAGCCTACCAATAGGCAGAGGTTGCCCCTGATCAAGTTGTGAATATGGAAATTGCTGAAGCTTTTAAGTTTTACAAAAAGAAATCCTACATGGTGATGTTGATGATGAGTCTGAGGATGCCATTACTGATGGTGCTGAGGACAAGGCTGCCTACTCGGACACCGATCAGAGGGAGTATTCTTCACCCCTTTTGCTTTGTTCATACTTGTGCATCGGAGACAATGCACAATTCTAAGTGTCCAGTGGAGGAATCTTATTCACTTTTTTTGTTATTCTTTGTTCGATTTTTTTTTGATTAGGTAAATAATTTTATAAATAATTGAGAAATTCCCGATTACAAGCCTTAAACCAAAAGAAGAGAACCTACATCCAAATATGGTTCTCAACAAATGAGATCCAATCTTCCATACAAATAGTGACCTCATAAGTACACCAAAAAAAACTAGAGACAAAACACTTTTGACATGACCCGAGACTAGGCCCCGGACGTAACATGCAACTCAGACCAAGGGAGGCCTGAGAAGGCCCCTTATCATACATCATAAGAATAGTAATTATAATTCATAATTTGCGAAAAGTAGACCCAAAGAACAAAGTTCAATCCGAAAGCAAAATACCAATACGACACTTCAAAATAAAACACTTGTCTAAACCAGTCTAAGAAGCCTCTAACATCAAGAGTAAACTCCTAAGCGGGGACATGGCCCCGACGATACCCTAAAACAGAACTGAGTAGTCCAACATCTATTGAAAAGAAAACATATGCCTTACGGAGTAAGAAGGGCTCACCGCTTGCTATCCAATTGTCCCGAGAATCCTAGTGCTTCACAGAACCACGGGGAAAAGCCTCAGAACCTACATCATGAAATGATGTAGTATCCGGGGACCCAGGGGAAGGGACAATACAGTTTTATAAAGCAATTCATAAAAGACATAACGTAAATCATAGTAAGAAATATGGGGAAAATACTCAACGTCATTACAAGATCATTTATTGACTTTACTTCTGAACTAGATGGTTTAACTGATATGTCATACATAATACACCACGGGCTATGTGGGTCTGATCAATGCTCGATCGACTGAGCCCCAATTCACGTTTGCCGCATGAATTGAGATCTTTCCGTATATAATAGCATAAAAGGCCTTCATAAGTCATCCTCGTATAGGAGCAACATCAAGTCATTCACTTAAGGAGCAAATCATACCCTACGTCAGCAAAATGTAGGTTTCGGGTAGTGAGCCTTTCGACATCACCCCTCCTCAGTTAACCATCTAATTTTCTTAAGCCCATCTTTTACCTTTTCAAACATTTAAGCATATCATTTTATAAGGGACGTTTATTATTCTCAAGGCATCCATTTGTTTGGTATCATCATGCCAAGACTTGCAAGTCAACTTAAATATATTATGCCAGCATTGTTCATACATCATTTGTCCCAACAATTAAAGGATTTCAAACTCATGTAATACATAAATCCCTCAAGGTTTAATATCTCATAGTTCAACAATTAACCATTTTCAAAACGAGGGTAAGAAGATCCTTTGCTTTTCGTTCAAAATCAATACTTGAGTAGCAAGTCAAATTTCGAAAGAAACATTTCTTAAACTCTCAAATCTGCCTCAACATCAACATCACATAATTAAAGTTCATACTTCAAATAATAATCTCAAATTGATAATTAAATAAGGAATGGCTTCATAGAAAACATTTGAGACTCCAAGTAATTTCTCCTTTCGAAAACCCTTCAATCATTCACGTATAAAACTAGTATAGGTTTTCATAGCTAATAGTAGAGACATAATACTTACGAGATAGTTTGAAAGAGGATTATTCTACATACCTTTTTGACGGAGAAGATTGAAGAAAACCTTGAGTTTCGCCCTCCAACTATGAACCCTAAGCGCTCTTGCTTCAAGGAACTTTGAGGAGAAGAGTAACACACTTTTCTGAACTTAATTCGTGTCTTAGGAGGTTTAGGAATATTTAGAATGGGGTGGGGATGAGCCTTGGATGAGGAAAGGACCAAAACACCCTTAAAATAACTCAAAAGAAGCAATTCCTGTAACAATACCCTAGGAGTCCTATTTATAGGCAATTCCAATTAAAATCTAGATTGGTCTAGGAAGGAAAACACGTCCCACAACGGTCTCCAAAATGGTCCATTTTGGCCATAAACAGACCAATTTCGAAGGCGTTTTAACTTACAGAATTTGATGAGCTTCTGTCTATGGAAACGGTCAGAAGAACGGACCATTGTCTCAGAAAATAGTCCATTTTCCTTTCCGTTTTAACTTCCAAAATTCGACGGACTTCTTGTTAGACAAAGATCTTCTTGGTAAACTGGTCATAACATTTTACTTCGGACTCGGATTAATATGCGGTCAGTAGCATTGGAAAGAAGACTCGGAGATCTTTAATTTGGTGGGTCATGGGCCACCTAAATCTTTATATTCTGGGAGCAATGATCGTTTGAAGATGACCTAAGTTAGAAAGTTATACAAAAACTTAGTCGGTAGAGAAGCTTTTCAACTTAACTTGTGCTAGAGGTTCCTTAAGACCTTAATTCGCATCCAATACTCTTCCCACACATAGTGCTTGACCATAACACCTAGTTATAATGATTTTTTTTGGGTTCAAGTCTAATTACACGTGAAATATAATTAGAATCCTAGCTCGAAAGTTTGAGGTGTTACGGCTTCTTTGCAACTTTACAACACCCCTTCTTTATCTTTGTTTGATGTAACTGGAAGTTGTTTCTTTAGGCAGTATTATACAGTAGTAATAAGGTTCTTGAGTTTTCTTCAAGCCACAATTCTTTCCCAAGATTGTTGTCATTTATTTCGAACGGGGTTGTTTTAGGAATTGATTAATAGTCAGTAATAAACAAAATAAAAAGTCTTGGTGTCAAATTATGCTCCCCGTTTATCTCATGACTTATTTGATACCAACATACTTAGACTTTTGCTTATGAGTTGAAAAGTTTCTATGGATTTTGTGTTGATTCTTGAATTTAATTGAATTGAGATAAATGATCTTGTTAGTGACACTTTGTGTAACACCTAATACTTTTCCTTGACTTAGACTTATACGGTTTGTTCCTCAAGTAGGTAAGCATTGTACAAAAGTGTAAATCTGAGAATTTTCCCCAGTTTCCAGGTCCCACGACTTGAGTCATGGTCCATGGTCTAGATCATGACTCATGGACTAACCATGGAACTAAGACAGTAGCCCTGGCAACTCATCCAAGGTCTCCAACTCGACCCATGCCCGTGGGTCAGTCCACGAGTCGTAGATTATGGGATCAAACCAGTGAGGCTGACAAGCCTTTCCAAAGAGGACAACTCAGACCACGATTCATGGAGCAAACCACAAACCGTGGAGTCAATCATGAAATTGACCTAGAAGGCCAGTCTAGCCTGCCTCGAATAGACAGCTCGTTCCACGAGTCGTGGAACTTTGCATGGACCATGAAGTGACCCGTCCGACGGGAATTTATGCAACTTCTTATTTCTTATGTCAGGGGCAGTGTGGTATTTTCCTTATCTCAGAGCTCTTTTCCCATATCATTTTTAACCTCTATTAGGTGGGATTAGAGGCTAATCAGTCATATTATTGTTCACTCTCACGATTAGAAACTTTAAGTTAGAATGAAAAGAACGCTCTCAATCTACAGACCTAGGTTCTTCTTCAAGCCTTCAATCTTCAGTTCTAGTCCAAGATTTCTTCAGTTCAAGTATGTGGTATTTCAACAATGGTTAGTCTTCCATCCTTGTGTCCTAAAAAGTCTTCAGTTAAACCTCAAAGTTCAGGATTGGACTGTTGTACAGGGGGAAATATGAGTACCCTCAGTCATGTGCTGCCAAGGATAAAGGAAAGAAGAAGAAGCTTGCCCCCTGAACATGAGAAAGTACCAGCTAACCAGCAGCTTAACAATAGGCAGAAGTTGCCCCTAATCAGTTTGTAAATTTGGAAGCTACTGAAGCTTTTAAGTTCTACAAAAAGAAATCCTACATGGTGATGCTGATGATGAGTCTGAGGATTCCATTACTGATGGTATGGAGGACAAGGCTACCTATTCGGACACCGATCACATGGAGTATTCTTCACCCCTTTTGTTCTGTGCATGTTCGTGCATTATGGGACAATGCACAATTCTATGTGTGGGGTGGGGAATCTTATTCAGGTTTTTTTGTTATTCTTTGTTCGATATTTTTTGATTAGGTAAATAATTTTATAAACAATTGAGGATTCCCAATTACAAGCCGTAAACCAAAAGAAGAGAACCTACATCAAAATATGATTCTCAACAAAAGAGATTCAATCATCCATACAAATAGGGACCTCGTAAGTACACCAAAAAGAAACTGGAGACAAAACATTACTTTGCAACTTTACAAAATCTCGTTACACCCCTTCTTTATCTTTGTTTGATGTAACTGGAAGTTGTTTCTTTAGGCAATATTAGTTTAGTATACGAGCGTTGCATGTAAGCATCGCATTAATAAACATAAAATGTATATAAAAAGGTTGAACAATAGAAACTGCGTTAATCAAAGTACAATTTTTCCTATTTTGATTCATAATCACAAGTGTGTATATATATACTAGTTCTGGGACACGTGCGTTGCACGCATATTCCATTTTAATTATTACACTCATTTTAAAATGGAATTTGTGAACATCGTTGTTTTAAGAAAATATATGTTTTCTAATAGTCAATACTAATATACTAAAAATAACAAAAAGTAGGTTGTATTCACCTAATTTTTATGACCTTCCAGTTATCTTACAAAGTGAATAATTATTCTCTTCTACTTTCCCCTTCTTTTGCTTTCTAAAGAAAAATGACCCATAGTAACAACTTTGAATTCAGTCAATAGAACATCACAAACATTGGTAAATGAATCAACTTTAACATGTGCAAGAACTGTAATTATAAGCAAAGAGGAATTAAATCAATTAGTCAATATCAGAGAAGACCAACAAATAAAGGTATAGAAAGTCACCAGTGGAAATGACAACCATCTGTATGAACGATGAAAGGAAATTATAGTTAGACGAAAAATTTATCGAAAAAAAATGCAAAATCACCATTAAAATAGATAGATTTTTTTTTACCAAGGCTGCATAACACCCTCCCCATTCGTCTTAAATTCCTTATGAATTGGCTTTGGTGACATTCAATTTATACCATAAAATTTTTTACCTTTAAAATTGGAGATATTGAAACTTGAAAAGCCAAAGGTTATGGGAGTATCAATATTTTGGGGTAAAATTTCACAAATGGTAACTTAACTATCACTTTTTTTCACAAAAGTAACTTAACTATCTTTTCTTATAGAAAAATAATTTAATTATCACTTTTTTTCACAAAAATAACTTCACTATCTTTTCTTACACAAAAATAACTAAACTTTGGGTAAACTAACATAATAATCACATGGCCGAAATACAGTAACTTTTCCGATGAACTCCACTCTTTTTCACTCTTTTTTAATTTTAAATATTATAAATAAAATTTAAACAATACTCAACCCGACCCGTCCCGATCCAAAACTCATTTGAAAAATATATTAAACAAAACAAGAACTATTATTCCCAAAGAAAAATATTTTTCTTTTCTTTTAATATGTTAAGACTTGGAAAAATATTTTCTTTTTTTTTTGATATATTGAGACATAAAAAAATAACTAAACTTTGGATAAGCTAACACAAAAATCATATGGCCAAAATACGATAACCTTTTCGATGAGTTCCACTCTTTTTTTTAATTTTAAATTAAATAAATAAAATTTTAAAAACACCCAACCCAACCCATTCCGACAAAATTTTGGTCGGGACGGACCAGGTTAAGTGTTTTAAAAATTTTATTTATTAAATTTAAAATAAAAAAGACTGAAAAAGAGTAGGGTTCATCGAAAAAGTTACGTATTCCGGTCATGTGATTTTTGTGTTAGTTTACCCAAAGTTTAGTTATTTTTGTGTAAGAAAAGATAGTTAAGTTATTTTTGTGAAAAAAAATGATAGTTAAGTTATTTTTGTGTAAGAAAAGATAATTAAGTTACTTTTGTGAAAAAAATGATAGTTAAGTTACCATTTGTGAAATTTACCCCAATATTTTGAAATGGTTGTCTTACTTTCTTCCACTATATTTATTCTTTATTTATTATGAAGGTATAATTAATACCTTAATATTTTTGAATTAATAAGTGATTGTACTGTATCAAAATTAGAGGGGAAAATTGAAAATTGTGAAAGAAAATTAAGTGATTAAACTTAAAGAAGAAAGTGAACAAAATTAAACTAATTGAATACAAAAAGCCACCAACTTCAAATATTTAGGAATAGAAAGAACTATCAAAAGTTTACGAATTCAAGGTTATTTATAATAAAATACTAATTAAAAGGTTACATGTAATGTATCTGATTTAAAAGCTTTTTATGCCAATAAATAAATAAGGAAATTCATAATGCCATAATTAAAGAATTAAAGTGCAGGTTGTTGGACTTCAAAAACTGTCATTATGCAATTAAAATATTAATATTTAATTAGATATTTAATCAGATTTTAATTTAATGGAGGGGTAAAATAGTAATCCAACTTTGAAGATAGGAGTTTTCCGCTTTTAATAATATATATGATGATAAATGATATATGATTAATTTAGTGGATGGGTAAAATGGTAATCCAACTTTGAAGATAGGAGCTTCCCACTTTTAATAATACTAGTTTAGTGTACGTGCTTTGCACATGTGTCTTACGTCAATCAATAAAAATTATACACAAGAAAGAAACAGAATTATTAAAAATAACACTTGACGTTAAAATAAATGTTATATCTATGGTTTTTTTTATGTTATATCTATATAAATGAGGTTAAAAAGTTATTTAAAAACACAAATATCTTCAATTTTCGATATTGGCAACGTACATGCAAAAAATAAATCAACAACACAACAATGATAACAATGAGAAATTATAAAAAGACTCATAATATATTAAATTTGATTTGGTCACTGATCTACATAGCACTGATATAAAAAATAAAAAATAATTTTTTTTGGGAGAATAATCTCCCTCTAAATAAGACTTTGTTTGAGAACTAAGTTGTGAATGTTATTTTATTGTTGTGAAAAAGAATCATTCTCAATTTATAGAAGTCCAAAAAAAAAAAATTCAAGAAAAAATTACCTAAATATGAAAGATTTTAATTTTTCTTTTATAAATTATTTAGCAGTATTAGAATATAAAAATAATTAACCTTATTTATGGTCAATTTATAACTTTTGTTTATTGGGTCTTAGTTTAAAACCAAATTGAATTGCATTAAAATTTTGGTCAAATAGGCAAGTCGTTTCACGTTTGTATAGGAACCCTATTTAAATATATTTAACTTATAAAATTTAGGAAATTTTTTGACTATATTTGTTGTTATTTTTGGTTATAAAAATTATTTTATATATAATGTAAGATTCTAATTGATTTAGAATTATTAAATATTATGATTTCTTACCTAAATTAAATATTGACTTTAATTAATTTTAAATTTTTTAATATTATAATAATAATTAGATGATAATTATTTGAAGAAAATAATAAATGACAATTTTATCTATTACACACTTTCAATATAAAATAAAATATAAATTTTATCTAATTTAGTGTATGTGGTACAGAAGTAAATCCAAAATTTTAAAATTATGGGAAAAGAATTCATTCTTAAAAATTAAAATATCTTCAACTTGTTAATATCCTAATTTAAACTAACAAAAAAGAATAAGAAAAAGATTTACAAGGTATAATAAAAGACATCAAGGAGAAACATAAAAGATACTCAAAGAAAACTGTACATTTGTCTTGTTCTCTTTCTCAAAGGATTTCAAGGTTGTGAAGAAACCACATTGTTTACAAAATGACTAACCTCTAATGAATCATGATCTGATTCTCCGTCATTTAACTGCAGCTTGTGCCTGCATGCCTGCCAAGTCATGCTCATTTTTTATTAATTAATTATGAGACACATAATTTGTGTAATTAATAGTACTGCTAGAGTCTCGTCTGCTTAGTTTTTTCACAATCCAAGAAGTGCACGTTTAGTTCTATTGCTTTCTGTTTTCTTTTTGATAAGGCGTTTTATACTCTCTGTTAAAAGGTTACATTGCTGGTTTGTGATGTTGATCTTCCCAAATTAGCACCTGCATTATAAAAAAGTCACAAAATCGATTGATCATCATAAAAATATCAGTACAAATCTTGAAACTATTTTAAATCCAAACAATTTAATAATTAGTGTGAAAAGACACATAGATCAATTGAAAAACATAAGATTCTTACGGATAACACTTACAATCCGGATACGAAATCCTAATAAAGCGGTAAATAAAATTATCGTCAAAAAATTAAAATATGTTCAACTCTGCAATATTTTGAAAGAAGAATAGTAACAATTTAACAGATAAAAATAAGAACAATTGATAGTAGAAAATAGGTATGTCCTAGTTTTGAACTACTTCTTCGGATAGAAAAACATGCTTGCGAAGTATCATCTACTGAAGAAAGATAGTTAAATTGATAAAAAATAAATAAATTACCTCTAAAAGACTGTTTAATCATATTATGTATACGTGTACCATAACAATCAAAGCCTGAATCCAATCAAAAAAAAAATCATTAGAGACTATTATTAAATAATAATAATAATATGTTAAATTTTATGATTTATTCACCATTAAAACAGTTGCAAGCAACAATCTACTAAATTTTAAGCGTGTCAAACTTCTTGTTCAGATATAAGTACTATCATAACTTTAACTATTCTATGGATATCTCCCACCCCTACTATAATATATTCTTCATCATATAGTGTTCCTCACCTATTGAAACAAATAAATGAAATTAGCTTAGAATTTTTTTTGAATATAAGGAAGAAGAAAAAGTGCATGAACAGATATAAGATTCTCACTAACTTGGGTCATGTACTTGAACGCTATAATTCATATTGAACACAAATATTATACTCTCGTTGTCCCAATTTATGTGGCATTTTTTGCTTTCTGAGAGTCAAATAATTTAAGTTTGACCATGAATTTGGACACGAAATCTTCAACTTTTTTGAAATAAAATTTTATATACTTGGAAACTATGTAAAAAGTACTATTTGAATCTCAAAATTCAAAAGGTGCCACATAAATTAAGACAGAGGAAATAATTCCTTTGGAAAGGGGTTGCAGGGTCATATTCAGAGCGTCCTTCAATCTTTAAATCAACACTATTTCTTCCTAGAATACATAAATATAAATCAAAATTGAAGTCAATATAGATGTGGACAAATTTATCAAGCAATATGCATATAATTACAGAAAAATATGATACTAAAAGAGGGACATGCATATAATTACACGAAAATATAATACTAATAGAGTTGAAAATTATTACCTCTAAAACAATCATGGAACTCTTTATATATATAGTTAATAATATGTGTTTAAGTGCTATTGTCCTATTTGAATTAGTACAGGACTATAGAAATTCAATATATTTAGGAGTCTTTCTATTTATTTTTTCATATATTTATTATAGTCAATATTTAATATTATAATAATTATAGAAAAATAGTGAAAAAACGAAATTATCTAAAGCAAAGAGTTTTAATGAAGGGCAAAAAATTCAAATTACATTATAGGGTCTTTCACACTTTTAATATAACTAGTTTAGTGTACGTGCTTTGCACGTATGTCTTTCGTCAATCAATAAAATTATATACGAAAGAGTAATATTATTAGAAAGTAGCAATTGACGTTAAAATATATTTTATATGTATTTAAATGATATATCAAATCTCATAGTTTATTCACAATTGAAACAATTGCATATAATTAAATTTTAAAAGAGAATTCATATAAAATTAGAATGACTAACCAATTTTCTTGTGAAGTAATGTAACGATCCAAAGAATCTGATTAAAATTGGAAGCAAAAATCACAAAAAACTTCTCAATTAGCAATTATCTATCAAAAATATATGATATTTTATTATTTTAAATTTTAAAAAAATACTAAAATCACAAAAAAATAATCTGAATTAGCAATTGTCTATAAAAAAAAATACATGATAATTTATTTTTATAAATATAAAAAACACACTAAATCTTAGAATACTTACCTCAAATCTGCAAATTTGTCTCTTCAATATAGATATTATTAATATTTCACAAAAAGAAAAAATTCTCAATTAACAATTGTCTATCAAGAATATACATATGATAATATATTATTGAAAACTTCAAGAACATACTAAAATTTTAGAAAACTTACCTCAAATCACAAGAAAATTTATCTCTTTAATCATAGATACCCACAAAAGAAAACTTCTCAATTAGCAATTATCTATGAAAAAAATACATGATAATTTATTTTTGTAAACATAAAAAACATACTAAATTTTTTAGAAAACTTACCTCAAGTCACAAATAAAATTATCTCGTCAATCATAGATACTATCAATATTTCACAGAAAAAAAAACTTCTCAATTAGCAATTGTCTATCAAGAATATACAAAATAATTTATTGTGTAAACTTCAAGAACATACTAAAATTTTAGAAAACTTACCTCAATCACAAGCAAATTATCTCTTTAATCATGGATACTATTAAAATTTCAATTGGTAAGAAAATTCTATACCTAAACCTGTTTTCCCTTATGTACGGTAGTTTTAGAATTAATTTTGAAAGAATAATCTAAACCTAAATAAAGAGAGATAATTAATATAAGTATTATTAATTAATTAGTTAAAAAAATCCTAATTTTAGAGTGATTCATAAAGTTAAATAAAATTCCTTTAAGAATTAATAGATATCTAAGTTTAAACAAAAAAAAAACTGACCTTTTGATTTATAAGGAAAATTTTCCAAAAAATAAAAAGTCTACCAAAGTAAAAAAAAAAAAGAACGTTTTTTTTGGTTTATTAGTATAGGACAGTTTTAAGTTGTTTTTTTTTAGGGAAATTTGGAATGTTTTTTTTTTTAAAATCAAAATTAAAAAAAACGTGTAGTTTTTTTCTTGGGGAACTTTATGAAAGGTTTTTTCTTTTTGGAATATAATTATTATTAATATTTTAATATATATTAGTGTTTATGTGTAATTATAATTTTATTTGAGAAAAATAGTAAAAAGACGATTTTGTCTAAAAAAAAGACTTTTCATGAAGGGCAAAAAGTTCAAATCACATTATAAGGTCCTTCACACTTTTAATATAGTATAGATATAGATATAGATAGATAGGATATATATTGATAAATTTATTTAAAGCCCAAGAATTTTGAACCCATGCTCAATCTAAGTTGATTTAATTTTCTTGTGTCATTAGAAATATTTCTCAAGTCATTCACTTACTTAGAACTTAAACAAAATAATACTCAATTTTTTAAATAAGTTTTAGGCTCAGAAAAGAAAATCATAGACATGAACGGGGGTGATAGGAAATGTGGAAGTAGCATATGTATTATGTATGTCGCATGTTTAAGTTAAATTAGTATACGTGCCCGCGCAATGCGCGAAGATTATTAATAAATCTTAATTATTTGAACAAATAACATCATTTTGATTTATAAAAAAAATAATTGTTTAAATGCAATCTCTCTCTCTCTCTCTATATATATATATATATATAAACAATCTCTCAAATTAAATTATTAAAAATATTTTTATTTATTCTATTTGTATACACATTGAATATTTATTTATTATTTTTTTTCGTCATAGAAGACAATAATAGTTTCTAGTATTAGTATCTGTGCGATGCGCGGATAAAGATAAATGTATTATAATATAAGTTATGCACTTATCACAATAAAGAATCCAAGAGCAGTCTTATTAAACAATATATTAGAAAGGAAATGAATATTTAATTTATGGGAAGCATATATGGATGATGCACACTTATCTCAAATATAGATTCTAATTGAGTTATATTTGAGATAAACATTTTATATCATGTATATGACCAAAGAGATGCAAAACGAACCAAAATATTAGTTCAACCGTAAGATACAACAATTATTTTTTTTATATTAGGCACACTATAATACATTAGGTTTGTAGATATTTATACATTTCTTTCATCATTCGTAAGTTTGCATATAGGATAAGACACGGTAAATCAACCTTAATGCATAAAGGTCCCTTAAAACCACTCTCAAGCTTTCACCAAGAAGCTCACAGAAAGCTTTCTCAAGAAACTCCTCAGCAGTAGCTTGAAAAATACTTAATCCTTGTCCCTCACTTATTTTTCTGTTTTTCCCCTGCTCTGCAAGATATGTTTGATTTAAGAAAACAAATGCAATGTGATTTGTCTGCATTTTGAACTATTAAACATTTACCACTTATCAGGTATTAAAATTAGGCAAAGAATGGTCTATAAATTGAATTGCAGCTTGTGAATTTATAGTAGGTGATGATCATAGTAACGCGCTAACAGGATAAATAGAGAATAGTCAATATTTCACGTTTGTCATTGAAAGAATGACTAATGTCATATCAAAATCAAGCAAGAGGCTTCTAAATAACACATCTTGTACACTAACTATTATATGTCAAACATAAATATCATTTCAAGTACTACTGCAGCACTCCTTCAAAATCAAGATGGTCATTGAGAAGTCATAATAATGTTATGAAAAGTAAGCATGATATCTTTTTCTTTTATTGATTAAAAATAGTAATATCATAGAGAGGACATTGTAAGTTATATATATTTTTAACGGAACATATTCATTTTTCTGGCATTTTATTTTTATTCTATAATCACCTAATTTCATGAAAAAATTCAAATTTAACTTTATTCAAATCCATGTATTCATGAAAAGATTCAAATTTAACTTTATTTAAATTCATGTATTGTTGCAGTTTCTCTTAATTCAAGTTCATACGTTCTTATATTAATAAAAAAGGATCAAAAAATAATAAAGAAAAGTAAGAGATCAAATATAGACGTTCACCAAGTCAACTAACTGATAAGAGTTCCTAACAAAGTACTTAGGATAAAATCATCATTAAAAAAAAAGACGAACAAAAAAGATAAAATATGAAATGAATCAAGACCTTTCAAGAGAATGGATAAAATAGCTAAAAAAAATCCAGAAAAATAGTAGACCTCTCATCTGCTTCAAGCAATTTTAATGCAAGAGAATATTTGCATACCTAATATTGTTGTTTATCTTCTGCTTCCTTTAACAGTTTATAGATTGTATAAAGCTGAGAACATGGGATACATGAAAAAAAAAGATAGAGAAAATGTAAGGTTAGAGAAAATATATAATGACAATAGAATTGATAAGTGCTCGTGCAAAAAATGTTGATTTGTGATAACTTCGAGAAAATATTTAACAGATTGACAATAAAAAGGATAAATATAATATGGAAAAAGTGCATATATGCACTGACCTACTATTATTAAAGTTTGAGAATTTAAATAATGTTAATTCTAAGATATATCCCACCATAATTTTAAAATATATGGTAAGAAGCACGTTTAAGTTGAACTCATTACAATATAGGACAAATAGCTTGTTTTTCACATGTACCAGTAGTATTTGCTGATAGCGAAGATGACAAAAATGCAATATGAAGTAATATTTTCTTAAATCCTGCCACATCTTATGACAATCCTTTTTGATGAAAATGCAGATGTAATGAAAACTTGTAAGAAATCAAACACTATAATTTAGAAAGTGAGCATGAGGCGGTTGTTCTTATTTATTAAAAAAAATAATTATAATATTTCACAGCAAGATTGTATTTAGAAGTCTATTATATATGTAGATTAGTTTATTTTTTTTAAAATACAGCAAATTAAGGTACCAATTGGTTCATTCTTTATACACATGCCCATAAATTTTTTATTTTGCTACTTGGATGCATGTCAATGTGATATACCAAAAAATTATGAACTAATGGGATAAACATCTTATAACTTAATCAAAAAATTGTATACATTCATTAATAGAAAATTGATAAGCTAATTGAAACAGATAATACCGAAGTTAACTATAGACTCAGATGCCCTAAGCAAGAATAAAGTTTAGTTAATAAACTTCAATTCAATTGTGCCGTTTTACCTGTCCAAATGCAGTAAAGCATGTTATGATCACCTTATTTACATGTCATCAGTAGTTTAAATTTTTCTATAACCATTGACAAATGTAGTATCTTTTGGTTACTGATATAATGCAAACAAATGATAATTTAGTCCATATGAACTCAAGCATAAAAATATTATATTTTGCTGATTTAAACCTCATTTTAATCAAATTTATAATATCTACAGTGAAATAAAATTCGACAAAATCCAAGACCATGACTTTTGTTCTTTCTTCAGGCTTCATAGTTACTTTAGATTTATTTCTTTTTTTGACGATATTGTTCGACACCTCTGTGTTTGGACATTGTAATTGACACCGACAAAGAATGTGAATTACATAGGGACATCCGTGCAGTTTGGGATCAAGATTTCATCACTATCCTGACTTATATATGTAAAGGTAAGAAAGCATTAGATAAATAAGAACCAACATAGATTTAAAGATAAACAAAGTAGAATAACTGATTAATACTCTAAAATTACATAAATAAACCAACATCTTTGCTTGATATATTCATGACAACGGAGTCTTTACATACCTGACACAGTATAATTATTGTCTTTGTAGATGAGAAGTTGTGTGAAGAATGGACTGGTTAATTGAATAACAGCAAGAGAATAGAACTGTGAAAGTTCTTCAAATCAGAGTGCCAAGATATTACCAGCGACAATGCGCTAATTCCTAAAGATTAAAAAGCAAAACTTTAAGTTTGTTCTGCATCAACCTTTGTTAGTAATGTATGAAAAATAAATTATGTTCTAACGGTACTTAGCTGGGAAGAACTCCATAATCAGAGACGATGAAAAAATAACTTAAAAACAATACCTTTGTACTATATGATAAGCAACCACTACTCAAAATGTCTGTAACATGCACACATTCAGGGCAGACAAAACAACAAATGGTAGAAAGCAAGTGCTTGCTATAAATTTGTACCCTTAGGTTGTTTTTCGTTGTTATTTGGCAATTGTAATTAATTTGTATATAAATCCTAGTTTTGTTATTCAAATTAGTTTGTATATAAATCCTAGTTTTGCTTGCTATAAATTCTTACCCTTAAGTGTGCATATAGAGTCTTTGGTTTGATCCATGATTCATGGATCCCTCACATGGATCTTGGAGTTTTTGCAAGGCTGCAGACTAGGTTCTACGGGTAGCATCCACGGCATGTGGGACCCATTCATTGTTCTTGCCTGTCACTTGACAACTTAACACTTAGGATTTTTGGTCTGGTTCTTAGCTTATAATTTCTGAGTTGTTACAATATCTCCCCCTTTGAGATTATTTGTCCTCAAATAAAGACTATCAAAACTGGAGTGGAATTTTGAAATGTGCATGCATATTGAAAACATAAAACAATTGATAGAACGTGAAACTGTAGGGAAAACTAACGAGGAAATAGAGGATACTAAAGAGGAACTAGTACCTCAAGCCGGAACTGAATAAGATGGAAAGAGGTGAAGGTACTTGTTGATCATAGCTGCTTCTATTTCCCAAGTAGCTCCTTCAACTGACTGGTCCCCCCCAAAGGACCTTTACCGAAGCAACTTCCTTATTCCTTAACTTGCGAACCTGACAGTCAAGAATCTCAATTGGAATCTCTTCGTAAGAGAGACTATCATTCACACCCACACTCTCTAATGGCACAAGTGAGGCCGAATCACCAACACACTTCTTCAAAACAGACACATGAAAGACTGGATACACCGCTACTAACTCTGATGGAAACTCTAATTCATAAGCCACTTATCAACTCTCCTCAGAATCTTGTACGGACCTACATAATGGGGACTAAGCTTTCCTTCTTACAAAATCTCATCACTCCCTTCATAGGTAAAACCTTTAGAAACACCCAATCATCAACTTTGAATTCTAAGTCTCTTCTCCTTACATCTGCATAGGATTTTTGACGACTCTGAGATGCTTTCAATCTCTCCCTAATAAGTTAAACTTTCTCCATAGTCTCATGAACTGAATCTGGACCTATCAATGCTTCCTCGCCTACATCAAACCAACCAGTAGGTAATCTACATCTTTGCCCATAAAGTGCCTCATGCGAAGCCATCTAGATGCTAGAATGGAAACTGTTATTGTAGGCAAACTCTATAAGAGGTAAGTGATCATCCTAATTACCTTTAAATTTGATCACACAAGCCCTCAACATATCCTCTAAGATATGGATGGTAAGCTATGCTTGCCTATCTATCTGCAGATAAAATGCTGTGCTGAGATTCACTTGAGTACCAAGACCTTTCTGAAAGGACTTCATGAACGGAGATGTAAACTGAGTACCCATATCTGAGATGATGGATAAGGGGACTCCATGAAATTTGACTAGCTCACGGATGTAGAGTCTAGCATAATCCTTTGCTGAATTAGTAGTCTTCACAACTAAGAAGTGGACTGACTTAGTCATCCTATCTACTACCACCCAAATAGAAACATGCTGTTCGCGGGTGCGCGGTAAACCTGTAATGAAGTCCATATTAATCACTTCCCACATCCAAGTAGGAATATCAATATCCTGAGTCATACCTCCTGGTCTATGATATTCTACTTTTACCTGTTGACAATTTAGACACTTAGCCACAAAATCTGCAATATCCCTCTTTATGCTATTCCACCAATAGACTTCCCATAGGTCATAGTACATCTTGGTGGCACTAGGGTGGATAGAACATCTGGAGCTGTGAGCCTCTGCTAGAATCCGTAGTATCAACCCATCTACATTTAGAAGACACAACCAACCCAGATATCGAAGAATACCATCTCCTTTTTGGGAGAAAACCTCTACTCTTTATTGGTGGACAATACCCATCAAGGGAGAAAACCTCTACTCTTTATTTGTGGACAATACCCTTTAACTGATGCAAGATTGGATCACTATCCTACGTCTCCTTCACCTCTACTACCCATGCAGAATTTGCGCTGTTCTAAACTATAGTACCACCATCCACTGAATCTGTAAGGCAAACCCCTAAACAAGCAAGCCTATGAACATCTTTAGCCAACTCCTTATTTTATTCCTCAACATATGATACACTACCCATAGACAATCTACTAAGTGCGTTAACCACTATGTTGGCCTTATTCAGATGGTAAAGCACACTCATGTCATAATTCTTAAAGAGCTCAAGACACCTTCTCTTTTGAAGATTTAACTCCTTTTGAGTGAACATATATTGGAGGCCCTTATGGTTGGTAAATAAATCCACATGGACACTATACAAGTAGTGTCTCCAAATCTTTAAGGCAAAAACGATCGTTGCAAGCTCAAGATAATGAGCCGGGTAGTTCTTCTCATGAACCTTAAGTTGTCTGGAGGCTTAGGCAATGACCTTACCATGCTGCATCAAAACACAAACCAGGCCTACTCTAGATGCATCAGAATACACAACAAAACCATCTGAACCCTCTGGTAGAGTCAAAACTGGGGCTGTGGTCAACATGGTCTTCAATTCTTGAAAGTTCTTTTCACACTCATCTGACCACTGGAACTTAACCTTTTTCTAAATCAACCTGGTAAACAAGGCAACTATGGATGTAAACCCCATAACAAATCTCTTGTAGTAACCAGACAAGCCCCAAAAGCTCCTAATATATGTTGGAGAAGTGGGTCTAGGCCGATTCTTTACTACCTCTATTTTTAGTGAATCTACTCGGATGCCCTCCTTAGACACCACATGAACCATAAAGGCAAATAACTGTAACCAAAACTCACTTTTACTGAACTTAGCAAATAACTGGCGAACTTTGAGAGTTTGCAGCACAACCCTTAAATGGTTCGCATGCTCCTCCTCACTCTACGAGTAGACAAGGATTTAATCTATAAAGACAATGACAAACATGTCCAAGTACTGCTTGAACACCCTGTTCATTAAGTCCATAAAAGCTGCAGGAACATTTATTAGTCCAAAAGACATAGCCACAAATTCTTAGTGACCATACCAAGTTCTGAAGGCTATCTTCAGAATGTCTTATTATCTAACTCTAAGCTGATGATAACCAGATCTAAGGTCAATCTTGGAGAAATAGCTAGCACCCTGAAGCTGGTCAAACAAGTCATCAATCCTAGGAATGAGATACTTATTCTTTATTATGACTTTGTTTAACTGATGGCAGTCGATGCATATTTCGAGAGAACTATTTTTTTTATGCACGAAGAAGACTAGATCACCCTATGGAGAGATGCTGGGTCTGATGAAACCTTTATCTAATAGGTTTTTCAACTGATCCTTCAATTCCTTAAGCTCAGCTGGAGCCATTCTATAAGGAGGAATAGATATGGGCTGCATGTCTTGAAGGAGGTCTATCCCAAAGTGAATCTCCCTCTCAAGAGGAACTCCGAACAGATCTTCAGGGAACACTTCCAAGAACTCATTTACTAAGGAAACTGACTATATGGATAGGTCCTCAGACTCGGAATCCTTGAATCAGACTATATGGTAGATACACCCTTTTGAGATTATTTTTCTATCCTTGAGATAAGATATGAAGCGACCTTGTGACATAGGAGGACTACCTTGCCATTCTAAGACATTCTCATTCAAAAAATGCAACTTGACAACTCTAGTTCTACACTCGAGTGAGACATAACATGCATGTAACCAGTCTATACTAAAATTGACATCAAAATCGGTCATTTCTAACTCTAGTAGATCAGCTGATGTGACTCTATGGAGGACTGTGACTGGGCAATTTTTGTAAACCCTCTTAGCTAAGAGTGACTCACCGACTGGAGTGGAGACATGAAAGATTTCTAGGAGTTGTTCAGGACTGACTCCAAACTCATATGCAACATATGGGGTAACAAATGATAATAAAGCCCCAGGGTCTAGCAAACCATAAACATCAAGAGATAATACTTGTAACATATAGATGACTATATCTGGGGAACTCTCCTAATCCTGGTGGGGTGACATAGCATAGAGGCAGTTTTGGCATTGACCATTGCCGGTACCAAAAGTGTCACCTTGCTGAGGTGTATGGCCTGCTGGAGACATTGCAGTAGACTGAGCTCTGCCACCTCCATTGTTCTGCTTGGTAGAGGGACAGTCTTTAATTTGGTGACCAATCTGACCATATCCAAAACACCCTCCTGTGCCATAGAGACACTCCCCAAGGTGATTCTTACAACACTTGTTGCAAACAGGGTAGGAAGCCCCTTTTGCAACACTCTCCTACGAATGAGAGCTTGCCCTACTTTCCTAATCATTCCTAGGTCTGGGTGCCTGGGTAGGAGCACTAGCTAATGATGACACTAGTACTGATAACGTCTTATGAAACAAAGACCGATTTCCACCTCTGGACCTATGCTGACTGAACCACAGATTCTCTGTTCTGGACCTCTTATTCTCCCTTGGCCTCTCTTTCAGTTTCTACTCTTTAATCTATTGTGCATAATTCATGAGCTTGGAGATGTCCATATCCCTAACCAACATAGTCGCCTTGCACTATTTCTTCACCAAATTAGAGACTCCAGAAACCAACTTACTCATTCGGGACCTTGGCTCTGCCACCATCTCTGAAGCATACATAGAGAGCTGAGTGAACTTCAGCCCATCACCTCCCTCAACTCCCTTGGGAATAACCTATCCATAAAAGCCCCAAAGAAGCACTCCCAAGTCATAAAAACTGTATTTCTGCCTCAACCATCCTTCCACTGAGTGTACCAAATGTGAGCCACATCCTTGAGCTGGTAGGAAGCTAGCTCAATGACATCAATACCAGTACTTGCATCATTTCAAGAATCTTCTTTACTTTATCAATAAAATTTTGTGGGTCTTCACCAACCTTTGACCCCAAAATCTCTGGCGGGTTCATACAGACAAAATCCCTAACTCTGGCAGCAGCTGTCCTACCATTTGGATTAGCAGGAATAGGTGCCTGCTAATTAGCCTTGTTGATCATTGCCTGAGCTAACATCTGAATGGAGTTAAGAAACTTAGCATTCATAACTTCATGGTTTAGAGTTGGAGGGTTAGCATTGTGAGTGTTGTTCCTTTATGGAGTCATGATGTCACGCCTCGAGGCTACCCCTAGACACAATATGGTGCTTAGAGCCACAAGCAACCCCAAGCTAACCCATGGTCTGGCATAAGCTAAATATTTTGAATAAAACTATATTTGTGCGAAAGATACAATGGTTTAGTAACTTAAGTTAGAAAAGCAAACCAATAATCTTTGTATAAATATTGAAAAGTTTGAAATGTCAACTAACTAAAAAGCTAAAAACTAACTCTGTGTCTGAAAGCCTCTATTGAGATGAATTGCTAGGATAAGCCCCCAACTAACTCTGAAATTCTAAAAAAAATGAATAAAAGACTGAATTAATAACATCCTGTCCTTGAAGTATGAGGACTCACTGATAACGCCCAAACTACACCTCAAATTAATGAAGCGTAAGCGGTCGTAGTCAAATATAGAACCCAACAAAGGTTGGGGTCGAATCCCACAGAGAATATGGTGAAGATTAAGCCTTTAGTGAAGTACGTGACTAATGGTCAATAGTTTCCGGTAAATAGGGGGGGGGTTTGTGATCAATATTTGTAAACAAAACAAACACTTAACGTATGAATGATAATCAATAGGAGAGAGAGAACTAGGGAAGTGTTTACCATGGCGTTAGTAACAAAGTCGATTCTAAGCTTAACGGGGTTCTTTCTATATGCGTGTCACGATGCGATTGAATTAATGGTATCGTCTAAACGTTTCTCAACCAAATAGACAAATTTACTTTTCAATTCTCTCGAAATTGAAAAGGTGTGCTTTTAGATTTCAATCCTAAACATCAAGTAGATTAATCTAGTTACAGCATTAATCATAAGACGAGAGTTGGTAGTCTCGAATCCTCGTCGTTAATCAAGTTTCTCGGTTTTAATCTCTTTACTCAAGCAAATTAAACCTAGGCATGTTCTAATATTTGCAACCACTAGAAAACGTTACACAACGGATGATTAACAATGTGACAACATGTATTTTGAACCCGTCGCTACCCGGAATCTATCTTGCTACGTTTGCCATGGCTCCCACAACCCTAGTTGTGAGAGTTTTAGGTAATCATGCTTATAGAAGAATAGAAGAAAGTCATGTTCATAATAAAGAAAAGAAATCCTTACAATGTATTGAAAACAATCCTCAATAATCCAAGAACAAGAATAACAAGAGCCCAAGAACGATTCAAGAACACGAATTCAAGAAGTAGAAAACGTGTTTCTTGATCTTCAAGTTGACTAAAATCTCTCCTAAAACTATTGTAAAAAGCTTTATTAATTGCATAATGAAAATAAACCTAACATAGGGTATTTATAGGAGTCTAGAAAACAAATCCCAAAATCGTCCGGATTCCGCGTAGCAGACTGCCCAGGTGTGACGGCCAGGCTGACGGACCGTCACTGGCTTGACGGACCGTCGCCTGGGCCGTCACCACTAGGCACTGGTGCTGCCTTGGTGTGACGGTCACTGTGACGGACCGTCACATATGTGACGGGCCATCACTCAGGCCGTCACTCTTAGGCAGAATGTCGTTTTTCGCGTATTTCCTTCCGTTTCCATGTTTGTCTCCATTTCCTGAAAATACAACATAAAAACATCAAAAACGACAACGGTTGCTTGAAAACGTACGATTGTTCTTAGTTTAAAGGAGTCGAAAGTGTCGTAAAATGGCGGCACATCAACACCCTCAACTTAAGGCGTTTGCTTGTCCTCAAGCAACATGACACAAAACAATAATACGACTCAACTAAGAAAACAAACTCGTGTCTCTAGCAACTCATGGTCATTCACCATCTTTTTCAATTAAATCAAGCTCCCTCGTAGCACACGAATGTATGAAACACTAACTTGCAAGTATCCAAACATGTCATTCCGATATGATAGAACATTCTACATACACATGCGCAGCTATCCTAACAATCAATAGACAATACATACATCTTGGTGCCCTCACCACAAAGAAATCCCACACACAAGATTTGGGACTAGGTAAGCGCTCACACTCACAAACGATTTCAATAATGCACATGCGATACCATAGGCTTGCCCTTACTATTCTATTTCAGTTCTTCAGAAAGCCGCTTAGGATCACTACAGGACTTGTTTTGGCTTGTAATGAGGCTTCAGGTGCAGGTAGGATACATTTAGGGGTTAGTGACTAAGCCCTCCTTGGAACTACCGACGTCTTATTACCACATACTTACTTTGTCCATCCTTATTCGCCTTTTTATTTCCTTCTCTCTAGCTACAGGTGCGGCCTCTTTATTTTGAGAATTCTTTTTGTTACTTTTTTCGATCTTTTTCACTTCTTTTTATTTTTCTTTTCTTAGGCACACACCCGAATTTTCATTCTATTCACAACCAATCTTCTCCATCCTCTTTTTCTTATCATTCACCTCTGTAGTAGCCACCCTCAACTTAAGCTGATTGCCTGCGTTGAGGTGCACGATGTCCATGGCAGGACCAGGGCCAAAACAGGTTTTACCTCTATAGTAGCCACCCTCAACTTAGGCTGATTGCCTGCGTTGAGGTGCACGATGTCCAAGGAAGGACCAGGGCCAAATAGGGATTCAAAGTTAAACGGGAATGGTGACAGGTTATTGAAAGAATAAGGTCAATTATGGCTCAAACAGGGATCAAGGGATTATTTATATTTGGACGGTCTTTTAGGTTAAGTGGACTGCACGCAAAAAGGGCCTGTGATCCTTTCCTAAGCAACCAACTTCAAACTTAACAAAATAGACCGGGCAAGTTCTAGATGCATGTACAGAGTAAGAATTTATAACAATACGCTCACACACACTTTGCACCAAGAAACCATACCGCTACCAACTATCAAGACGACAACTCGGCTTACGCATGCTTATTCCAATCATAACCACACAATGACATCCAAGGATCCAGACAGTCAATCGTTTCACCCATAAGCACAAAACCAGAAAATTTTTAAAGGGGCCTCGTTTTTAAACAGAAAACGCCATGCTTGCTATAGACACTAGAAAAATGACTAAAAAAAATAATTTAAAATAACAACCTAAACATGTCGGTTCTACTAGATCGCACACCGGAGGGAAAAGAACTCGGCAACAAAAACCCTCGGTGGTGACTCACAGGTTTCCCCACACCCTCAACTTAGACTCATGCATTGTCCCCAATGCATACATATGAAAACTAAAAACTGTGAGAATAAAGGAATACCTGTGAAGTCGATATGACTCAGATTCTGGAACGATGTTGGAGACCGCCAGGGTCTTCAAAACAAGAGAACTCGATGGAGTGTGGCGTTCCAGCTTCCTCTTTGGGCTCCATCGCTAGTCGCGACAACTTCTTCGCTCTTTCTTTGCAGATTCTCTTGCGGTGTTTTCGTTTTCTTGATCTTTCACCGCTTTCCTTTACCTGCTTCTCCTCTTGCGATAGCGCCCTTACTTTCATAACAGCTCGGGTTTCAAGACAACCCTTCTCCTCAGGATACACATCCGCAGGGACTTCCTCAATAGCATTGATGACCGCGACCACCCTCATGTCACTTGGTTGCTTCATCAATTTGGACACATCAAACTTGACCACTTCATTGTTCAATCGGAAGGTCAGTTCGTTTCTCTCCATGTCGACCAATGCTCTTGCTGTGGCTAACAATGGTCGTCCCAAGATTATGGGAACTTCGAAGTCCACTTCGCAATCCAAGATCACAAAGTCGGCCGGGAATATAAGCTTACCAATCTTGACCAGCACATCAGATAATATTCCCACCGGTCGCTTTACTGAACGGTCAGCCATCATCACTCTCATGGACGTCGGTTTAGGAGCTCCCAAACCCAATTGTTTGTAGACCGCTAGCGGCATCAGGTTGATGCTAGCACCAAGATCACACAATGCTCTTCCGAAGTTGAGCTTCCCGATAGTACAGGAAACAGTGAAAGCACCTGGATCTTCCTTCTTTTTGACTAGCGACCTTGAAGAAATAGCACTGCAGTGGTGGAGGTTGTCTTCTGGTTCAAAACTTACCGACCTCTTCTTTGTAATCAAGTCCTTCATGAACTTGGCATAACCGGGCATTTGTTCCAGCGCTTCCACCAATGGTATGTTTATTGAAACCTGCTTCAGCATGGTCATGAAGTTCAGGAACTTACCATCGTCAGCTTTCTTCTTCAAACACTGTGGGAAAGGAGGTGGTGGTCGAGGCATCATAGTTGGAAGCTTTTCAGCTTCCTTGCTTTTCTCCGCAGGTTTTAGAGTGTCCTCCTCTACCGCCTCTTCATCATCCGCAACATCACCTTGAGTCTGGATTACCGGATATGATTCCGGTAACGTTTTACCACTTCTTGTCGAGATTGCCATACAACTCGCATCCTTCCTCGGATTTTGAACGGTGTCGCTCGGCAAGGTACCCGTCCTTCTTGGGTTTAGAGATGCCGAGATCTGTCCCACTTGCTGCTCTAATTGCTTGATCGCGGTGGAATGCGCCTCCACTACTTGACTCATGGCCGATAACTCAGTCCTTATCTCCTTTACCCCAGAGTCAGTCGATTCCACCTTCAACAGCATCTTCGCCATCATGTTCTCTAGCTTGGACGTCCCTGCCTTGTTGCTAGCTTTGTCTCGACTACCAGGTGGTATATACAACCCACCTCTATCATTGTTATTCCTCCAGTTTCCTTGATCACGATCTCTATAACCATCTTTCTCATAGTAGTTGTCTCTCTGATAGTTCCGACCTTGATTCCTTGGCCATTGGCCTGGAAACCCCCCAAGTAATTTGCCTCCTCAGTTTCCAACTCTGCTGCTCTACCTTGGGAACCCACAGCTTTTACCTTCTCCATGCCTCCTGAAAACATGTGCTTTGTCAGGAGATCCAACTGCGTTTTCAGATGCGCCATGTCTTGGTCGCGCTCCTCCTCTTTCCTATGCTGCTCTGCTGACATACCAACGGTATAGGTGCTAGCTGCAACCTCTGAATCTCGTGTGTGCCAGGCCCTGTTGGTTTTGGTGAGCCTGTCCAAAGTAGTTGTGGCCTCAACAAAAGTTAGACCCATGAATGCACCACCTGCTGTGTTGTCTAACGTCGGCTTGGTAGCCGAATTCAATGCCCGGTAGAACGTCTGCATCAAAAAATTTTTGGTCAACTGATGGTTCGGGCATTGCGTTATCTTCTTTTTGAATCGCAACCAAGTCTCGTGCAATGCTTCGTGGGGCTGCTGCCTGAAGTTGCTAATCTCGTCCCTCAACTGTATCATCCGAGAGGGAGGAAAGAACCTTTCTAGGAAAGCTCCTCTCAACTCTCCCCAAGTTGCGATAGAGTCGGGGGTCAACTCTGTCAACCACAAGGCTGCCTCATCAGACAGAGACAACGGAAACAACCTGAGCCTGATCGCTGTCTGACTCACGCCCGGCAGTTCAAACGACTTGCAGATGCCCACGAAATTCATCAGATGCTGGTTTGGATCATCCCCGGCAACGGCGCCACTTTTTGATAACGCCCAAACTACACCTCAAATTAACGAAGCGTAAGCGGTTGTAGTCAAATATAGAACCCAACAAAGGTTGGGGTCGAATCCCACAGAGAATATGGTGAAGATTAAGCCTTTAGTGAAGTACGTGACTAATGGTCAATAGTTTCCGGTGAATAGGGGGGGGGTTTGTGATCAATATTTGTAAACAAAACAAACACTTAACGTATGAATGATAATCAATAGGAGAGAGAGAACTAGGGAAGTGTTTACCATGGCATTAATAACAAAGTCGATTCTAGGCTTAACGGGGTTCTTTCTATATGCGTGTCATGATGCGATTGAATTAATGGTATCGTCTAAACGTTTCTCAACCAAATAGACAAATTTAATTTTCAATTCTCTCGAACTTGAAAAGGTGTGCTTTTAGATTTCAATCTTAAACATCAAGTAGATTAATCTAGTTACAGCATTAATCATAAGACGAGAGTTGGTAGTCTCGAATCCTCGTCGTTAATCAAGTTTTCCGGTTTTAATCTCTTTACTCAAGCAAATTAAACCTAGGCATGTTCTAATGTTTGCAACCACTAGAAAACGTTACACAACGGATGATTAACAACGTGACAACATGTATTTTGAACCCGTCGCTACCCGGAATCTATCTTGCTACGTTTGCCATGGCTCCCACAACCCTAGTTGTGAGAGTTTTAGTTAATCATGCTTATAGAAGAATAGAAGAAAGTCATGTTCATAATAAAGAAAAGAAATCCTTACAATGTATTGAAAACAATCCTCAATAATCCAAGAACAAGAATAACAAGATCCCAAGAACGATTCAAGAACACGAATTCAAGAAGTAGAAAACGTGTTTCTTGATCTTCAAGTTGACTAAAATCTCTCCTAAAACTATTGTAAAAAGCTTTATTAATTGCATAATGAAAATAAACCTAACATAGGGTATTTATAGGAGTCTAGAAAACAAATCCCAAAATCGTCCGGATTCCGCGTAGCGGACTGCCCAGGTGTGACGGCCAGGCTGACGGACTGTCACTGGCTTGACGGACCGTCGCCTGGGCCGTCACCACTAGGCAGTGGTGCTGCCTTGGTGTGACGGTCACTGTGACGGACCGTCACATGTGTGACGGGCCGTCACTCAGGCCGTCACTCTTAGGCAGAATGTCGTTTTTCGCGTATTTCCTTCCGTTTCCATGTTTGTCTCCATTTCCTGAAAATACAACATAAAAACATCAAAAATGAAAACGGTTGCTTGAAAACGTACGATTGTTCTTAGTTTAAAGGAGTCGAAAGTGCCGTAAAATGGCGGCACATCACTCACCAACTCTACTGTTGAGAAGATTGATAAGTCAGGCTAAGTGCGATCTAGATGCTGAACGCCTGAACCTATATCATAATAAGATGTAGCACAAAAGTATGCATCAGTACTTCAAAAGTACTAAGCATGTGGAATATGCACTAATCTATCTATCTATCTATCTATATATATACTGGACATGATAAGGTAAACTAAACATGAAGGATAAACTGAAACATTAAACTGAAAGATAAAACTGATGCAATGACCAAATAGATAAACATGCAACTGTATAATACAGAACTGAATAACTGACTACCAGGTCATGCAGTACTGAATCTGAATTGTGGGGGATACTGTTAACCAACATAGCCCAAGCTGATCTAACTATAGGGCCAATCAGTAACCCTGGCTAGAAGGTGTTCATACCTTGCCAATGGTACAAACATTCACTAGCATGGATTCACTAATTTGATGTTCAAAAGAACTAAGGTGTCAAGCCTGATATGACGGCTGACCCTTTAGAATATACGGTGGTGCCATATTTCTAGGACTTAGGGACTTCTACTAACTGTCTCAGGCTAAATGATAGGTGAGCCTTCATCCCCTCATCCGTTCGGTGCTAAGTACTACTCTGAACTATATAAATGAATAAATTGACATACTAGATAACTCAAAATACTGACTTTCTGAGAATGTAAAGTAATACTAAGACAGAAAGCATTCAAATCATGTAATTCTGAATAACTAAGTATGTGACTAATAATGCATGAAGTCTTAAACTGATCCGGTGTTCATAACCCACCATCCTAATGAATTGAACTACTCTTAACAATGTTAGATTCTGACTAGAGGATGTAGTTTATAATCATAGTTCAAATTCATGAATTGAACAACATGTTGAGGGTTTGAGAATTCTGAGTTTACAACAATGCTAGACTTCAAGAAAATCTGTATTAAGATTCATACATAGCAATGGAAACTGAGATACAAGAAGTTCATGAAATTCAATAACCCTAGGTCCTGAAGACTAAACTAAAAACTGGAGAACTGATTAAACTTAGGGACTCAATGGGTGAAAGGATACCCATTGATGAATTCCCACATCCATGAGAGTAAAACCCTTGGTGGAATCCTTGGGCTTGGAGCCTGAGATTGAAGAATCCTTCTGCTTGTTCTTGAAAGAAAATAGGTGTTTCTTTTCTATGTTTTGCTAAGTGTCAATCTGATTCTGAGGGAATGAGGGGTTTAGGTAGTTTTAGGCTTAATAACTTGTCTTAGGCTAGTTAAAATGACATAGCTTAGCCTTTAAAAAGTGGAGAAAAGTCTAATTTACCCTTACTATGTGTGACCATGGCCGGTGGAATGAATCCACAGCCGATGGAATGACCAGTGAAATATGGGACCTTTTGAGGTCTGCTGAACCCTCAATACATGAGTCAATTGATGGGCCATGGAATTGAATGACAGACGGTCCTGCGACTCATGGTTTGAGATAGGGGGAATGAGGTTCCTTTGATCCTAAGGAATCATAACTGACAGGATGGTCCATGGAACTGAATGATGGACCGTCGATCTACTCGTGGTTTTTGGACTCCATGTGGGGGTCCCCAGATGGATAAAATAATGGGTGATAGGATGGATCGTAGTTCCAAACCACCATCTGTGAAGTCACCTCACCGTGGTTTCTAGAAACTTGAATTTTTCTGCAATTTTTCCCACTAAGACCTGTATTGTAACTGGTTCAGATCTTAGGGTGTTACAATATCTCTCCGTTGGGATCATTTGTCCTCGAATAAAGAATAATTAAACTAAGTTTGGAGGGAAGGAGCTGTAATACCTACCAACTGAGTTCTAAAAGCTGATTTCTAACTAAATTGGGTCCAAAAAAATAAAAGCATACATACAATGCAAGAATAGCTGAGGGAATATGAAAATAAGGGGAAATACAAATGAAGAGACTGAGAAAACTGAAGAGGAACTATTACCTCAAGCTGAAGCTAAATTGGAAAGAAAGAGGTGAGGTTACTTGGTCATCATAGCTGCTTCTGCTTCCCAAGTAGCTCCCTTAACTGACTTGTTCCTCCAAAGAACCTCCACTGAAGAGACCTCAATGTTCCTCAACCTTCAAACCTGATGATCAAGAATCTCAATTGGAACCTCTTCATAGGTGAGACTATTCTTCACACCCATATTCTCTAAAGGCACAACTGATACTGGATCAGCAACACACTTTTCAACAATGAAACATGGAAGACTGGATGAACTGCTGCTAACTCAGCTGGCAACTTTAACTCATAAGACACATTATCAAACCTCCTCAAAATTCTGTAAGGACCTATATATCAGGGACTGAGCTACCTTCAGGAAAACCTAATCACCAATCTCAAACTCTAAGTCCCTTCTCCTTACACCTGCATAGGACTTCTGATGACTCTGAGCAGTCCTCAACCTTTCCCTAATGAGCTGAACTTTCTCCATAGCCTCATGAACCGAATCTAGCCCTAAAAGGCTGCTTCACCTACCTTAAACTAGCCAACAAGTGATATGCACATTTTCCCATAAAGTGCCTCATATGGGGCCATCTAAATGCTAGGATGGAAGCTGTTATTGTAGGTGAATCTATAAGAGGTAAGTGCTCATCCTAATTACCTTTGAAATCAATCACACAAGCCCTCAAAATATCTTCTAAGGTCTAGATGGTAAGCTCTGCCTGACTATCCATCTGCGAATAAAATGTTGTGCTGAGGTTTACCTGAGTACCAAGACCTTTCTAAAACAATCTCCAGAACCGAGATATAAACTGAGTACCCCTATCTGAGATGATAGACAAGGGCACCCATGCAACCTGAAGAACTCACAGATGTAGAGTCTAGCATAATCCTCCCTGAATTGGTAGTCTTGAAATCCAAAAAGTAAGCTGACTTGGTCACCCTATCCACTATCACCCAAATAGAATCATGCTAACGGTGAGTATGAGGTAAACCTATAGTAAAATCCATATTTATCACCTCCCACTTCAAAGTAGGAATGCTGATATCCCGAGTCACACTTCCCATTCTCAGATGTTCTACTTTCACTTGCTGAAAGTTGGGACACTTAGCCATAAAATCTGCGATGTCCCTCTTCATGTCATTCTACCAATAGACTTCTTGTAGGTCACAGTAAATGTTGGTGGCACCGAGATAAATATAATATCTGGAACTATGAGCCTCTATCACGATCTGATACCTCAACTCATACACATCAGGAACACATAAACGACCCTGATAGCGAAGCATACTATCTCCCCTTGGGAGAAAACTTCTACCCTCTGCTGATGGACTGCACCTTTTAATTGAGGTAAGATGGGATCACTGTCTTACTTCTCCTTCACCTCGACTACTAGAAAATATTTTGAACCATACTGGACTATCATACTTCCATTTATGTCCGTAAGGTAAACTTCTAAGTGAGCTAGCCTATGAACATCCTTAGCTAATTCCTTCTTCTCTTCCTCAATATTTGACACACTACCCATAGACAGTCTGCTAAGTGCATTAGCCATTACATTGGCCTTACCCCGATGGTAGAGAATATTCATATCATAATCCTTGAGAAAGTCGAGCCACTTTCTCTGATGAAAATTTAACTCCTTCTAGGTGAACACATAATGGAGGCTCTTATGATTTGTAAACACGTCCACATGGATATCATAAAAGTAGTGTCTCCAAATCTTTAAGGCAAAAACAACTGCTGCCAGCTCAAGGTCATGAGTCAGATAGTTCTTCTCATGAATCTTAAGCTATTTGGAGGCATAAGCAATGAACTTACCATGTTGCATCAAGACAGAACCCAACTCGACTCTAGATGCATCACAATACACAATAAAGACATCTATATCCTCTGGTAGAGTTAAAACTGGAGCTGTGGTTAACCTGGTCTCCAACTCTTGGAAGGTTTTCTCACACTCATCTGACCACTGGAACTTAACCTTTTTGTGAGTCAATCTGGTCAATGGGGGTAGCTATGGATGAAAATACTTCAATCAATCTCCTATAGTAACCAGCCAAACCGAAAAAGCTCCTGATGCCTGTCGGAGAAGTGGGTCTCAACCAGTTCTTTATTGCCTCTATCTTCTATGAATCTACTCGAATTCCCTCACTAGACACCACATGACTGAGGAAGTCAAATGACTTTAACCAGAATTCACACTTACTGAACTTGGCAAATAACTGCCGATCTTTAAGAAATTGCAGCACAACTCTCAAATGATTTACATGCTCCCCTTCACTCTGAGAATACACAAGGATATCATCAATAAAGACAATAAAGAACATGTGCAAGTACTGCTTGAACACCCTGTTCATCAAATCCATAAATGCTGCAGGAGCATTCATTAGTCCAAAAGACATAACTACAAATTCATAGTGGCCATACCGAGTTCTGAAGGCTATCTTCATAATGTCACAATATCTGACTCTGAGTTGATGATAACCGAGCCTGAGGTTTATCATAGAAAAGCAACTGGCACCCTGAAGCTGGTCAAATAAGTCATCAATCTTGGGGATAGGATTCTTGTTCTTGATTGTGACTTTATTCAACTGACGATAGTTAATGCACATCCTGAGATAATTGTCTTTCTTATGCACAAAAAGGACTGGAGCACCCCATGGAAAGATGTTGGGTCTGATGAAGCCCTTATCTAAAAGGTATTTCAACTAATACTTAACTCTTTAAGCTTGACTAGAGCCATTCTGTAAGGTGGAATTGAGATAGGCTTGGCATCTGGAAGGAGATCTATTTCGAAGTCAATTTCCTGCTCGGGAGAAACTCCAGGAAGATCTTCTGGAAACATTTCTGGGAATTCATTAACCATTGGGAATGACTCAAGAGTTGAGGTATCAGAATCTGAATCCATAACCCAAACAAAATGATAGATATACCCTTGGAAATCATTATTTTGAACTTAAGGTAAGAGACAAATCAACCTACAAGCACTGAGGTACTACCCTTCCACTCTAAGACTGGCTCATTTGGAAACTGGAATCAAACTATCCTGGTTCTACAATTGACTAAGGCATAACATAAGTGTAACCGGTCCATGCCTTGAATAACATTGAAGTCTGTCATATCTAACTCTACAAGATCAGCTGAGGTGACTTTCTGAGAAACTGTGACTGGGCAATTTGTGTATAACCGTCTAGCTATGACTGAATCACCAATAGGAGTAGAGACTGAGAAAGGTTCTGGAAGGAATTCTTGACTGACACCAAAGTCTACTGCTATATAAGGAGTCACAAAAGAAAGTGTAGCTCCAGGATCTAATAATGCATAAATATCAATATGAAAGACTCGTAATATACCCGTGACCATATCGTGTGAATCCTCCTGGTCCGATCGAGTCTGAAGAGAATAAAGTCTGTTTTGGAACTAATCACTACCTACACTAGATGAGGGACCCCGCTGAGTCAGGTGACCTGTTGGAGCTGCTGAAGGGTTGGCTTGATTTTGCTAATGAGCATACCTGCCCTTATGTGAAGCCATTGGGCACTATTTCATCCTATGACTTGGCTTGCCACATCTGAAACAATTTCCCCTGCCAGTCATACACTTGCCTTGGTGGTTCCTACCTCACTTCTTGCAAACTAAATGAGTACATCCCCTAGTGACACTACCCTGGGACTTAGAGCCTGGTGCCCTATCCCGCTGATCCTGTCTGAACTTGGGCACTGGGGAACTAGCAGAGGATGGGGATGGAGTTGAAGATTTTTGGCATAACTGAGAGCAGTTACCATTATCTGACCTCTGCCAAGAATAACTGAAGCTACCTGTTCGGGTCCTCTTATTGTCTCTTTTCCTCTCTTTGATTTTTTCCTTCTCAATCTGCTGGGCATGAGTCATCAACCTAGAGATATCCATTTCCTTTTCCAGCATAGCAGTCCTACATTCCTTAACCACATCTTCAGAAAAACCTGATACAAACTTACTCATACGGGCTCTAGAGTCAGCTACCATTGTCGGGGTATCTTTGATAGCTGAGTAAACTTGAGAGAATACTACTTTACACTCATGTCGCCCTACTTCAAATTGATGAACTCCTAAACCTTGGCTTCCCTTGGTTTAAGTGGGAAGAACATATCTAGAAAAGCAGTCGTAAACTGATCCCAATCTACTGGGCTTACATTGTCACCCCTAGCTTTTTTCCCATGCTTTTACCAAGTGTGAGCCACCCTTTTCAACTGATAAGCAACCAAGTATGCACTTTCAACTAGAATGACACCCATAATCTCTGTAACCTTCTGTAAGTCATCCAGGAACTCCTGCGGATCCTCCTCAGCCTTAGAACCATGGAACTCAGGAGGATTCATTTGAGTGAAGTCTCGGACCCTAGCTTCTACTGAATTATTCTATGGGTTAACTGGTGCCACAACCTTCTAGTTTACTTGAGTAGTCATGGTCTGAGCTAGTACCTAAAAAGCAGCCCTGAATTCAGTGTGAGTGACTTGCTCATTCAGAGGGTTTACTGGGACAAGTGGTGCTTGCTGGTTTCCATTACCATTGCTATTCCTCCTCCCGTTTGCTCTTCTGGGATGCATTTTTTGTAATGCATAGAGCAGGAGGTAGAAGGAGATTGAATAGAGTTCACACTCTATCGCACGATATGGAACAAAAAGAAGGGAAGTTTTCCTAAAAATGCCTCATACCCGCCCTCTCATAAGTATGGTGTGCTTCACACCTATGAAAAGGACTCTACTTGATGCAGGTTTTAGACATCCTAGGACACATAAATGTGATGCCCTGATACCAAGTTTTTCACGCCTTGATGCTACCTCCTAGATGCAACAAGGTGCTTAGAGACACAAGTGACCCCAAGCTAACCCATGGTCTGGCATAAGCTAAACATTTAGATTAAAGCAATGTCTGTGTGGAAGCTAAACTAGTTTAGTAACATAAGTTAGAAAAGTAAACCAATAATCTCTGTATAAATATAGAAAAATCTGAAATGTCAACTAACTGAAAAGCTGAAAACTGACTCTATGTCTGAAAGTTTCTACTGAGATGAGCTGCTAGGAAAAGCCCCATACTAACTCTAAAATTCTAAAAAAAACTGAATAAAAGACTGAATGAATAACATCCTGTCCTCGAAGTATGAGGACTCACCAACTCTACTACTGAGAAGACTGATAATTTAGGCTAAGTGTGATTTGAATGCTGAACACCTTAACGTACATCATAATAAGATGAAGCACAATAGTATGCGTCAGTACTTCGAATGTATTGATCATGTGGAATATGCACTAATATATACTGGATATGATAAGGTAAACTAAACATGAAGAATAAACTGAAACATTAAACTGAAAGATAAAACTGATGCAATGACCAAGTATATAAACAACAACTATATAATACTAAACTGAATAAATGACTACCAGGTGATGCAGTACTGAATCTGAACTGTGGAAGCTACTATTAACCGACATAGCCCAAGTAGAGCTAACTATGGGGCCAATCTGTAACCCTAGATAGAAGGGTGTTCATACCTTACCAAAGGTACAAACATTCACTAGCATGGATCCACTAATCTGATGTTCAAAAGGACTAAGGTGTCAAGCCTAATCTGACGGGTGTTGACACCCAATTTTTACCCTCCACATTACAAATTAACCTTGAGTTTTTCAATTTTTTAAAATGATTTTGAAATAATAGTTTTTGTGAAAAAGTAAATATTCTCCACATCAGCTTTATAAAAGTTTTAAGTAAGAATTTATATTTCTCATATTTAATTATATGGAATTATATAAGTTTACTTAAAAAAATTATTTTAGAAATTAATTTCATGAGAAAATCCTTTTTAAGTGAAAATGCTTAATTTTCCTCAAAATTGATTTAAAATTAGAGATTAATTGAATAATTAATTTCATAAATTTAAAGGAAATAATTATGCTTTGAACATAATAACTATTTCAAATGGTTTAAATTTAAAGAAGCTCAAGTGGTTGATTTTGATTAATTTGTCTCTATTCGAATTTTAGCCTAAATTTCTCGAAATTATTTCAATCGTGGCCAAATTTCACTAAACCCTCTCAATTTGGTCGTTTCTTCAAATTGAATCTAGCCACATTTTGCAAAATATGACCATTCCTTAAATCACCTTATAACAATTGGCCCAAGCAAATCACTCCAGCCTACTCCTATTTTGCATGACTCGCTCCTGCCCAACCCAACACATCCTTATCTCTTTCTCTCTTTTCCTCACTCTAATAGATACAACCAAATGCCCCTTATACTCCTCTTCATCTTCTCTCAACAACATCAATAACCACGAAATACTAAGCACCACACCTCTTTCATTCCCATTTACCTCATCTCCCAGTACCACCAGCGTGCTAGGCACAAAGAAATCATACATCGAAGGTACTAAAAACCACGACATGTCCTCAATCTGCCTCCTCTTCATACGAGCCTCAATCAAAATCATCCAAAATGGTACGATTTCAATAGTTCATGGACTTATCCCTTTAGGGATTTGAATTTCCTTAGCAAAATTCCCAAAAACTCCTTTGAAAACCCTCTCCCACACCAAAAATCAGTCCCCAATTTCCCCATATCTCCCCTATATAAACCCTACTATTTTCACAGTAGGGGTAAGTATTTTCAAGGCCAAAAAACCCTATAAGACTTCTTTGAGCTTGGGATTTTTGGCTAGAGAATTCGCAGTTTGTTTTATGGTGGTGGTGGGAGCGCTCTGACGACAGTTCATAGTTCCAGTCACTGCTCCAAAGAAGGTAAACACCTCATTCTTTCATATTTTTTTAGAGTTATGTCGAGTTGTGTTCTTAGAAATTTTCATGTTGGTTTAAGGCTGGTCTTGTTTGATTTGGTATTAAGAGATGGTGAATGGAAGCTATACAATCTATTTATTGAAATGGTTATTAAGTGTTAAAGTCCTAAAGTTTTTGTTTTGTCTTCTTTCTACTTTGTTTTCTTTTCGTTTTAATGACTATTTTCTGTGTGCTTCTTGTGAACATCGGTACATTGTTTGCTTCGTTGTTTAAACCTCTTCTGCTTGTTGTGGTGAGAACTTAGAAAAGAGATACTAGTGTCTGTTTTATTTAGAAATGGTCAAAATCTTGGTCGATATTATTTCGCGACTGTTATGTGCCTATGTTTGTTTTGTGTTAATGTGAGGATTTTCACTCAAAGAACTACTTTGTCAAGCATAAATAGGATGTTTTTAAAGAATGAGTTTTGGGCATATTCTGTTTAATTCACTGGTTTGGTGTGATTCTTATGTGTTCAAATTCTATCCAAGCTTGACCTTGTGAAATTTAGCACTCACTTTGTTTTATCATTGGTATGACTGAGTAAAAGGTTTTAAAATAAAACCCCCTTTGGCATGATCTTATGTATGTTTTGATATCACCTTTGTCTCGTCTGTTTGCTGTTTTCAGGAGTTTCATAAGATAACATTTAGTTCTCTTGGAAGTGTAGAATAATAAAAGAAAAAAATGTAGAAAAGTTTGGGTTCTTTTCTGTGTTAAGCGACTAGCATGCACTGTGTTGATAGATATTGTTTAAGCATGACACTTCTCTTGTCGTTTTAGCAACTAAATAGACGAAGCTCCATGTTCTTTATGTTGAATGAATCATGTATAGCTAATTAGGCTGGTAGTGTTCTTTGCAAGTAAAAAATGACACTCTCTATCTGTGCAAGATTTAATTACATGATTTAGTTTAGTTTGGTTATTCTTCCCTCTCTTCTTGCTGTGTTTAATCCCTTCAAATACAAACTGCTCCTTTCGATATGTTAGTTGATAAGTCTTACTGTCCATCATGTTCAGTTTACTTGTTGCTCTAGCTAAGAATTTACTTGAGATTCGACGACTTTGATCACTCATGTGTACTACCTGATTACTTTCAAATCTCAAACCTGAATGTGATCACCTTATCCTCATGTTAATGTTAAGACTGCATACAGGTGTTTATGATTAAACATTGGAACCTAGGAAAAATTGAATGTCATCTTGTAAAAATTTCCCACTACTTTGACATAAAAATAGCCTCTTACATGTTCTTTGCTTCAAAAGCTTGCATCTACACTATTATTTTATGTTGCGTACATTATGGTGATATTTCAAAAATTGTCAAGATTGAAATGAACATTAATTCTTTTCTTTGTTTTTGTTGCATATGATGATCCAAGAATCCACATGGATTCTCCGCAAGCCTCCCCTTTGCATCTCTTGTTGGGTGAAACCCAACACTTCCCTTCGAGTCAAATCCTAGCCAAGTCCTAAAAGGACTGATTTTACAAAGCAAAAGTGAAGCTGGTTACAGGTTGAAGATGAAAGAAAATGGGTTCAAAACCCACGAAACAATAGTAGCAGCGGTAACAGTCCAAATGGACCAGATTTGGCGGAAATGGGACTAAAAGTCTGATTAGTTGAAAATGGGCTTCAAGGCCCAAGTTTAGATTTATGACAGGTTTTGAAGAGTTTAATTCAATCTAATTAGGCCAAGGGGATTGATTAATTTCTTCTATCTTATTTATCTTGCTTAGTATAGATTACTTGTATTAATTGTTTATCTCTAACATTTTAATTTAGTTAAAATCCCTAAAGGAAGAACCTTTCTTGTTTAACCACTTTCACTAAATTAAATTCACTCACATTTAATCAGTTTCCTTACATAGAAATGCTTTCTTAAGTGCTAAGTGCGAAAATGTGCTCATCAAGTTACTTTGAAATGCCTCAACTGTTTTCCTCAAAAATGCTGTAGGGAATTGGAATTTACAACCTAGTTCATTCACTTAGTCAAATTGTTTACGTGATAAATGATTCTCATATTCTTCGAAGCAAGTACATTTTCTTAAAATTAGTCAAAAGAGTTAGTTTTTTAACAAGATTGGATAATCACAAGTTAGTGGATATCCCGAGTGCCTTTAAAACCTTCTTGGGATATTATTGAGAATCGCTTACCCTTAATCTCTAAATTTTGAAGTTTTTATCTGTTTTAACTTTAGAATTTTTAAAGGGTTTCTTAATTTTCCTCTAATTAATTAAGTCGCGACTCTTGCTTTTTTTTGTAAAATTGTTTTGAAATCTAACTTGGTTTTCGAAATAATTCTTTTAAGTCACAACCATTTTTTCTGAAAACAGAAATGGCGACTCCGCTGGGGAGATTCAACTAGGTTCTAACCTTATTGTTGCTACTAACTTATTTGACTAACTATTCGAAGTTGTAATAATTTTATCGCTTTCCTTATTTGTTTATTTTTCGCAAATATAAATTGTTCATGTCATATTCTGCCTCTCTTGGCAAATCATTAGATTGTATTAGGGGTAAAAAGGGTGATTATGCAAGTATTTGCAGTCTTCCTTCATGAAAAATACAATTTCTCAAAATAGACAAGTGAATTAGTTAACCCACGATCGGTTAACGGTCACTGATTGTTTTAGCCCGCGGTTGTCTTCCCGGGTTCCCAGTCATTTCGAAATAAACCAATTCTAGTCAACCTAGCATAGAGCGAAACCAAATCTCAAAAATAAGAATTAACCTAAGATGTCTTAATATCCAAGGGATGTTAAGTCCATTAGTAAGACCACCTTGTATTCGAAAGGGACCACGACCTGAAAGACAATCATCCCTTATATGGTTAATTGAAGGATGTGATATCGGGTTCTACGAACATTGTCCCTCGGGGTTGGGAATTTTTAGATAGTTCTTTATTATCAAAGGAAGATCATCATCCTAAAGGCATTCAAAATTTCAAGAAGACTAAGAACTTCGAGAATGAAAAATCCATGGTGGCCTAGTTTAGAAATATACCCCTGCGTGGGACTGATATTCACTTGTATTCCCTTTCCCTTATTTTGTATCCCTACTCGATTTAGTCAATTTATAAAAAAATTTATTTTGGGGCGATGGAACGTCTTACAAATGACATACATATCCTTCAATTCGTTAGACCTACCTTTGGCATGAAAGGTCACATATCTATATAAGACGCGCTATAAACTGTTATATGATATGAACTGTCTTATGTGCTACGTGTGTTGCTCAAATCAAGGATGAATTGATCCACTTTTATTTTTGAAATTTTTAGAACACCGTAGGCAAAAAATATAAACTCACCACACAAAGTCTGATAAAAAATACTCCAAGTTTTCAAGTTTCTCGCAAAAATCCTAAACTCTATTTTCACAAAGCCTCTAAAGTTTACTTGCCAATTGGAATTACGTAGGGATTAAATTCTGCTTCGTGAGATACGTAGGCAGCCTTTCAAGGCCCGACCCCTATCTTAAGAAATTTTCATTTCCCCCACTTCGAGGAAAGTGCCAAAAGGATCCGGAAATGCAACATATAAAGTATCAAAAGACGAAGACTCAGCAAGTCGGCTTTCCTGATGAAATTTACTTATCCTAAATCGATGGACAAATTCCTGTCCATTGAACCCTCGAGTCAATAATTACCTGTGGATCAATTTTCCTTGATGAAAAGCAACTTTATGTGTTTAAATCTATTATTATGTGTTTATTTCCAGTCAGATATCTTATGTTGCTTACCACTAATGGGATCTAACATATTTGCCTTTGAGTTGTTTTTACTTCAACAGGTAATAGAAACTGATCTATGTTGACAAAACAGGCCGAACATCCTTACTTCACCCTCTCAAAGGCACAAATAGATTCCTCCTCTAACCGTCGCTTGTCTAAGGTCAAAATGACTGATAGTGAGGAAGAGAATGATTTGGCCGTAAGAGACAATGTTATTGCTGAACAAAATGAAATGATTGAAAAGATCTCAAGGAAGCTAGAGAAGATGCAAGAAGAGGTGCAAAAATCCAACGATATGGCGAGCTTGGCTATTGCCGCTAACAGCCCAACTCTGGGCAAATCCCAAACCCCTCTTCAAATTTCTCCGCTCAATTCTCCATGAACCGAAAACCAACCAAGAGATATCCCTTCCAACTCTGTCCCTAGATCTTCCAATGAATCTATAACCAATAACCATCCCCATATCGAATCCTCATACCAAATTCATACTCCCCCTATCTAACACACTAACCAAAACAACAACCCAAATGCCTACAATCCGCAAAACCTCCCCTTAAATTACCAAAACACGCCACCAAATACCTACAATTCCCAAACTAAACACCCCAATATCATCAATCCACAGAACTATACCTCTACATACCCAAATGTCATCCCACATGTCCAACCTTCACCTGTCCAAAATTTTCCACCTCCTACTTTTCATGCCATGGTGGAAATTTACATCGCACTCCCAGAGAATCTTGAGCTCGATCATTATGAGGAGAAGGAAAAGGAGTTGAAGGCAACAGAAGATAAGCGTGATCATGACTTGGCACTGATGAAGGAGGAAATTGCCTGGATCAGGGAGTCCCGTGGCCAATCTAATGAAAGAGGATACGATTATGATGACCTCTGTATCCACCCGGAGTTGGATATGCCTAAGGGATTTAAAATTCCCAAATTTGAGACATTCAATGGTACAGGCCAAATTCTACGATAAGATGATATCGTATATTTATGCACTCTCATGAATCTAAATTCTATGATAAGATGATATCATCAATTAAGGCCAAGTTTGCCAACTTGGTTCAAATTGGTGAAATCATTAAGGAAGGCCCTCGGAGTGGTAAGATTGTCAAAGTCCCAGCACTATCGGGATCAACAGGGTTTACCAAAAAGAAAAAAAAGGATGTGTCTTCAGTGTCCTCCAGTCCAAACACGAGATGCAAAAAGCCTTTTGGAGCCAATTATAAGAAATTTTTTGTACCATCGATCCCTCCCCTAGCTCTACGAAATCCTCTTCCCATTTTCTATACTCAACCTATTTACCAAGCTAAACTACCAAATATGCAACCTATTTACCAAACTCCACAGCCAAACGTGCAGCCCACTTACCAAACAGCTCCCCAAAATTATTATCAACTCCCTCCCCCTGCTAATCAAAATAACAATCATCCCCATCTAAATTTGGAAAAGAAAGGTCCTCGAACTTTTACCCAGCTAGATAAAACCAGAACTCAGTTATACAAAAGATTGAAAGCTGCCAGATTTATTCGGCCTACTCAGCCCAAACCTGGTAACACAAATTCTCATTTCTTTAAGACTGATCGACATTGTGCTTATCATTTCGAAGGAACCAGACATGACACTGAAGATTGCATTAACTTGAGGCACAAAATTCAGGATTTGATTGATCAAAGGGGCAGTTGTTGACACCCAATTTTTACCCTCCACATTACAAATTAACCTTGAGCTTTTTAATTTTTTAAAATGATTTTGAAATAATTATTTTTGTGAAAAAGTAAAATATTCTCCACATCATCTTTATAAAAGTTTTAAGTAAGAATTTAAATTTTTCTTATTTAATTATATGGAATTATATAAGTTTACATCATCTTTATTTAATTATATGGAATTATATAAGTTTACATCATCTTTATTTATTTATGCATATGTCATGAATAAAGTGTACTTGAAAGCATACTTAAAACTGAAATTTTATGCCATATTAATAAAACCTGTAGTGCAATACTCAAAGTAAAATCATAAGGTGAAATCATGCTACATAAATATAAGTCATAAAATAATGAGTCTAAACTTGAAACTAGAAGTCATGTAAACTTAATAACTTAAAATCAATTCTTGTGAGAGTTTCTCGTAATCGACGGAGATCATGTGAGCTACATGGAATCTAACTTCTGTACCCTAGTTGGCAGCCGTTGTCAGGACCCAAAATTAGGCCATGATGGCTCCTACTAAAACCCCTAGTAGGTAAGCCAACCCAAGATATGCAGAAGTACAGTAAAACATTTAAATAAGGAAAGCGAAAGATAAAGCATAGTAAGATAGGGGCCAACAATATAGATATATACCAATCGTACAAAATATAAAAAAATGGCCCTAAAGAGACCTGGAAAGACAAAATACAAAACCCAACCCTGGACCTAGTTTCACCGGTACAAGAACATCTGAAGTAAAAGATATAGCTATACAACATGGTATTGTCTACAAAAATACAAAAAAATACAGACAATATGTAATGATGGAAGAAAGAAAGGATCTCCAAACACCGGGAGCTCACCACGATCCAAATAACGGCTGGCCACGAATGACAGAAGGATCAATGAGAGTGGCTCGTACTAGGTGCTGCATTAGAAAAAATGCAGAAATGTAGTACGAGTACCACAACATGGGGTACTCAGTAGGCATTATAAGTCGACCAAGCTCAGAAAGATATTATATAATATAATAAACAAAAAAGTAAACTAGATCTCTCAACTCAGCTCATGATACTGCTGCATCAGAAAAAGATGCAGAAATGTAGTATGAGATACACTAGGCCTGATGAACCTTCTACTCAAAAAATTCTGGAGCTGATCCTTAAGCTCCCTCAACTGGGCTGGTGCCATCCGATATGGCGGAGTAGAAATGGGCTAAGTGCCCGACTCAGCATCAATACTAAAATCAATGTCAAGATGATAAAGACCCGGTAGATCATAGGGAAACACATCCAAAAACTCACAAACCACATGAACTAACTCAAGTAAAGATGTGGTGGCACTAGTATCACAGATGTAAGCAAGCTAGGTTAAGCCCCCCTTCCCAACAAATCGTTGGGTGCTCAAGAAAGATATAACTCCCCTTGGCATGTGGCTATCAACACCTTTCATAAAATAGGAGGGATACCAGGCATCTAAAGAGTAACTGTCTTGGCAAAGCAATCCAAGACTGCATGATAGGGAGACATCCAATCCATGCCTAAAATCATATCAAAATCAACCATGTCTAACACCACCAGGTCTATCCACGTGTCATACCCCAGAATAGTCGCCATACAAGCTCGATAAACATGATCCGCTACTAAAGAATCTCCTACTGGGGTAGCTACACTAAAAGGCACAAGCAATAACTCACTAGAATACTGAAGACAGGTAGTATAATAAGTAGACACATATAAAAATATAGACCCCGGATCAAATAATGCAGAAGCTGACTGATGGCAAATGGAGATCATACCTGTGATGATAGAATCTAAAGCCTCAGTCTCTGAATGGCCCAGAAAAGCATACATGTAGCTCGGAACACCACATACACTTGATTTACCAACCTGAGGTCCACCTCTAGTACCCTTGGGACCACCTCTACTACCCTGCGCACCGTCGGTGGCTAGTGGCATTGGAGCCCTGGAGGCTTGAACCTGTTAACCCTGGTGCTGCCATGTCTGACTCTAGGATCATCTCTAACAAAGTTCACCAACTCACCACACTCGTAGAAACATCTACTTGCTAAATTATAAACAAAATAACCCGCTGAACCAGACTGGTTGCCACGACTTGAATACTCAAAATGTGCACCACGAGAAGCCTGAACCAAGCCCTAACTACTCTGACCACTCTGACCCTCTGTAACCTATTGTGCCACCAGAATATGCCAGCTCGACTGAAAGCACTGATGATACTGACCTCGGACAAAAAATCCTTTACCCCGAGTTTGCAAATCACTGTAACTACCCTAATGGCAGTGCACCTACTAAAACCCCCAGTAGGCAAGCCAATCTAAGAGATGTGGATATACAGTAAAATATTTAAATAAGGAAAGCGGAAGAGAAAACATACTAAGATAGGGGCCAATAGTAAAGTTATATACCAATTGTACAAAATATACAACAATGGCTCTAAAAAGACCAAAAAAGACAATATATATACAGAAACCAACCCTGGACCTAGTGTCACCAGTACAAGAGCACATAAAGTACAAAATAAAGCTATACAACCTGGTAATGTCTATAAAAATACAAAAACATACAAACATTATGTAAATATGGAAGCCAGTAAGGATCTCCAAATGCTAGGAGCTCACCACAATCCAAACAACAGCTAGTCAAAAATGACACGAGGATCAATAAAGGTGGCTTATACTAGGTGGGGTATCAGGAAAAGATTTCAAAATATAGTATGAGTACAAAAATATAGGGTACTTAGTAGGCATCATAGGTCGACCGAGCTCAGAAAGATATTATATAATATAAGAAACAAGAAAGTAAACTAGCTATAGGGATCCACCTAA